>CAJHZI010000383.1:1015000-1145000 GCA_905160935.1 Enchytraeus crypticus
ATATATATATATATATACATATACACACATATATGAAAACCCTAGATTTTTCAAGGGGCTAATAACATGACGCAATTTTACGCAACAGTTTCAATAGAGTTTGATACACGCGAATATTAGTAGTGTGATAACGACAGGACAGCTTAAGCAATACGAGACATGTAGCAGAGTGGCGCAGTGGAAGCGTGCTGGGCCCATAACCCAGAGGTCCGTGGATCGAAACCACGCTCTGCTAATGATTTTTGACTATATGACGGCTCTTCCTTTTCAATACCAGCATAGAGTAATACCACTCTATACAACACATGAATATTCATTATACAAAACATATTGCGATATGCGCATTGTGAATATGCGTAACAATTTAACATGTAAATTTGGTTGTATTTGTTATTAGGGAGTGGGGGAAGGGTTTGACGCCCTATTAATATTAAGACCACCAGACTGAAGTCCTTCGCGATTCTCATTTTATTGAGGTGCGTTCACCTGTTAGGGGCCTATTTTAAATACTAGGAGACCTGTAACTGCATTACATGGGGGCGCGATAATTTTTGACCGTTCTCCTAGCTCTCAATTCTGACTTTAAAACTGGGTTTGGAATTTTTAACATCAAGGATAGAAAGTACAAAACTTTCTTTTCTAGATGACACAATCGAGCTACCGTTACAATGATTAAGTTAACACTTATTTTACAGAACTACAGAATTAGCATAGTATTATTTATGTAAAAGTAAACATAATGTTTATATCAAATTATAAATATAACTGTCATCATCATCATCATCATCATCATCATCATCATCACCTTCCCTTGAATCCCAGTTTAGGGTCGGAACGAATAGATCTTTTTTCAATTCGTCTGGGAAACTTTTGTCGAAATTTCTGTAGCCTAGGCGCTCACCTGGCAAATACACTTTCTGGCTTTGGTTTGGATCTTAGTGTTTTGTCGCCTTTTATGACACGTGCAGTCACCAGTTGGTTTATTCTTCGACAAGCCGGACGGACACAACACGGGTACCTATGATTTTATCGCACTGAACATGTTATTCCATTCTGCCGGACTGTTTTGGTACTACATCCCTGACATCTAACTGTTTTGGTTTTGACGTCACTGACATTACCTTATGGAACCGGATGCTAAATTCTTATTGATTGATTGATTGATACAGCTGCCCGGAGACTGTTTCTGCAAGGAGAACGTGATGGGACCCCTGTGTGACAGATGTAAACCCGGCTACTTCAACCTTTCAGCCACAAATCCTCAAGGGTGTCTGGGTAATGTTCAGAAATCTTCATAGCTTCTTTTCTTCTTTTTAATTAGTTTTGCATTTATTTTTGATTTGATAATTAATTCATAAGTTGATATGAAGAGAAAACAGATCATAGATATACGTGGATGAGTTATATGCCATGGACCTGCCATTCGGCAGTGCACAAGGAGAGATTTGTGAATGCTATCATTTTGAAGCAAACATGACACACTTCGAAATATTACAAATTGTTGGAACTTGAAAATATTTAATTGTCAAAGTAGTGCGATTATAATGGTGTTTGTTATACAGAGATTTATTTCATAATCGTTCGCTTAAATAAAATTTTTATGCTTATATAGCTTCTGTATGCAGAAGCCACGTTCTCTACAAAGTCAGAAACTCCTTTTTTCCAATACTATAATTAAATTCAACTTTGAAATTATAAATTAAATGAAAAAATCTCATAAAATAGTTCTTCATTTAGTCTACATGGCATTAAATTTTCTTCCCGTGCCGCAAAATCACCTTCGATTGATACAAAACTAACAACAATTAGAGTACTACTGTAATCCAAGACATCATAAAGCACTTTTGAGGCAAATCAGAGCCGGTGAGCAAAAAGAAGGTTTAATATTGAATATTCAAAAATCAGTCCAAAGATTAAGGGAATAAAACAATACTACTGAGTTTTATCTAACATCTATTCACCGTAATGTTGGAAAGTTCTATTTGATTCCAATTGGTTTGTATCTGATTGAAAATAAATATTCTCTATTTTCCAGTAGCAACTTTATGAGAATCTGCTGTGTTGTAATCTGCATTAATTGGCGTATTATTTTGGGTTGTTGTCTGAGTATGGTTGCTTATGATTGTGGGCTGTCAACTAGATAGGATTTATTTATCCTCTTTGTTAAAAACACATAAACAGTTAAAAACACATCTCTTCCCACCATAGATTTTATTTCATCTTTGCCTGACAGTTTTTTTGATCACCGGACCGGCACTGTTTAGGATCTTTTATTTTTCTTCATCACGTGTTTTTTCAGATCGTTTGAGGTGAATCGATTTGTAGTGACAAGTGATGGGGGAACGTCCCTGATATCATCCTTGTATGAGAAAACGGACGTTAAACCTTTATTATTATTATTATTATTATTATTATTATTATTATTATGTTGATGACACGCTTGTATGTCCAATTTTGCATTTCGTGCTTTGATGATAATGTCATTAAATATAGTTCTCTCTCCCTCTATTGATCTTTTTAATAATGGATTGATTATTTGACTGATTGATCACCGCATATTATTACTGATAATCCGAGGATTGATTATTTTATTAATTTAATTGTTTATTAATTTTATATTTTATTTATTTTATTATTTTAATTTATTGATCACCGCAGGTTGTAACTGTAACCCCAATGGCACTGTGGGAGGCACCACTGCATGTGCTGAACCGCCCCTAGGTACCATCAGCACCGGCGCCATGGGCCAGTGTGCCTGCAAGAAGAACGTGATGGGTCAGCAGTGCAGTGAATGTAGAGACGGCTTCCATTCGCTCAATTCAACCAATCCAGACGGTATGATCCTGATAAAAGCTAAAAGTAAAAAGCTAAGGTTCACGTAAGTTTCCTCACTCGAAAGCGATGTCTGTGACGGGTGAGCCCAGGATTTGAACCCCGCACATACTGATCCGCGGTCGAGTATCTTACCGACATCGCCACTGGCTCCAGCCGTTTAAACGCATTGGTTATTTTGTAAGCAAACTTTTACCAATAATGAATAATATGTTTGGTCAGAGAAATCCGGTTGTATATATTACTATTCAATAAAAACATTTATTAAACTTTATTCAAAAGGATTCTCCTATTGCCTAGTGGTTAGAGCGTCAGACTTTAGACCTGGCGTTCCAGGTTCAGTTCTTGCTTGCGTCACATTAATTTTATTAAGTTTTACTAAATTTAATATGTTTTTCAGGGTCAGGGATAGAATTTTTACTTTTTTCTACCTCAATCCATTCAGCAATATAAAGCCCCTGTCCTCCACTGCTTAAGAAATGGGTTACACAACAAACGCCGCTTATAACTTAAAGAACAGAAAATGTTAGTCGAAGCTGATGAAGGCACAGGTGGCCCACCTGGTCATTAGCAGAATTCCCAAGAATAATGGTATATCAAAATGAAGGTTAATCTTATAGATGATTTAAAGATCCACTCGTATGTGGACCTGAAATGGAAAACGGAAGATAGAGATGAGTGGAAGCGTTATATAGCATGGATCTGCCAGTAAGCAGTGCACTAAGAGAGAGAGAGAGAGAGAGAGAGAGAGAGAATAAGATATCAAGTACATGTACATTCGTTAAAGCCCTCTCAATTAGTTCTTCAGTTTAATAGACTAAACACTGAACTAGAAAGTAACTTTCCAAGTGCTATTTAGATTTATAATGCAGTTTAGTTAATATGTTTATATTCAACCTCAATTTAATCGATGGATTATTTTTAGTTAGATATTCTTGATGGACTGTTAGGACAAAATTAATGGTTGGTCTTGATGGACCAGTTTTAATTTTTTATTATAAAAAATCCTTAAAGTGCCCATGTGCATTTACCCTGATAACACCTCTTATTTTACTAACGGTACTTGAAAGTCCCCATACTCAACTAAGACTTAACAACCCGCAACTAAGTTCTTACTGCCTGGATGCGATAGAGAGCAATTACCCAGAAAGCTTGGCTTAAAAATCGACCAATAGCGTCGCTTTATTCTAGTTTCAAAATTAATTCTGGTAAAGAAAGGGGTGAATTTGTCCTGATACAGGATGTCAGGAGTGCCGGTGTAACGTCGGAGGCTCCGTGAGGATGACCTGTGATAAGATAACAGGACAGTGTTCCTGTAGACACGGAGTGACTGGAGCCTTGTGCGATACGTATGTATCAACCGATCAATCAATAAATGGATTTAACAATCAATAAATTTGTCAGTCAATCAATTAGTTTTCCAATCTATCAATTAAACAGTCAATAATTTATTTTTTGCTAAAAAACAGTTAATCAATCAGTTAATCAATTAGTCATTCAAACAATCATTCCATCAATCAATCAATTAGTAAATCAAATAATTCATCAACGGGTTAGTCGGAACCTATAATGAGCCAAGCCAAGGCCTATGGAAAATACGGCAAATATTAAAAAAATATTAATGTATAACGTTATTTAAGAATTAAGACCATCTAAATAGGTTTTTGACTGCCTATACATTTACTTTTAATAAATTTCTAAAGTTTATTCTTCAACAAGCAGCAAAAGAAACCATCCGAGTCATTTAAATATTTATTATTTATTTAAATATTTTCTTACAGACCTCTCAAGGGATACTACTATCCAGATCTTCACTTCCTCTCTGGAGAAATGGAAAACGTGAAAGCTCCCTACGCCACATCGGCCGCTGGCTATCATGGCTTCGGCTATGTGGAATCTCAAGTCATGGTTTGCATCTCAGATTTTCTTTATTTGTTACTTGACCTTACTAAAAATTTCGCTGTGATGAAATTGACTTTAAATAGAAATTAACTACGAACAGATATTGACTTTAGAAATTGACTATAACTAGAAATGGACTATAAATAGAAATTGACTCTAAAGAGAAATTCACTATAAATAAAAATTGATGGGAAAATAGAAAATGAATATAAACTGAAATTGATTATTTAATTAAGTTTTGCTCGAATGTGGTAGGCCTACGGTTTTTTCAAACGCGCTGTACTTTTGGCTTTACAAATCTTCTACCGGAACACTTGTAAGTGTTGCTAAAGTTAACTATTACTGTTACCTCTTCCATTATTCAGAGCATTTTCGTGTAAAACTGCTTGGAAAATAATCTACGAAGACAATTAAACTAGTGTATTTCTCTCGATAGTTGTCATTTTCTGCATTTTGTCGGCCTAAGTATTTAGTATTGCATGATCTATTTAACATTTAGAACTGCATTTAAATTAAAAAAATTAACTAATGTTCACAGTTAGTTAATTAATATATGTCCTTAAGTAATTAATTAATCAATAATGTTAATGATTAATTAATGTTAATAATTAAATAAAGGATAACTGTATAATAAAAAACTATATATAAGAATATACTATATCTAACTTAATTAGTAACTAAAAATAATAAGTAATTAATTAATTTTAGATAATATTATTGATTTTTTAGTTTTTCAACTAATTATGGATTATAGTATAATATATTTAAGGTTAGTCGTCGATGATGCTACACTATGTTGTAGAGACCTGTAAGCACGGTCATAACTCCACCCATTCTATCCAGCTACTCCAGTCTCTTCCACGTGCTCCTCAGGTATCAGCTCAACACTGTTACCACTGCCACTGGAACACTCATGATCGCCAGCTCTGGTAACGCTTCTTTCTCTTCGTCAAGTCCCTGACATCATCATCATCTCTCTCTCTCTCTCTCTGTCTCTCGCTCTCTCGCTCTCTTCAGTGCACTCTCCAAGTGGCAGGTTCAAGGTACATATTAATACCCAAAAACTGCTTTCTACCTCCATTAGAGCACTTCTTAGATCAACAAGTTAATCCCTTCACAAAGTTTATGCCTTATCCATACCTTATGTAGCCTAAGGCTTGGGATTGTAAGGCTTCTGATGTGGGTCCCTTTGCCTTCCTCAGTTAGATGGATTAATTACGATTTAATCCTAGGGGAATATTTCGTTCTGAGGTGGGTCATCTCTTTCCATCCTCAGCTCCTGCTTTAGTCGCCTCTTACGTACACGCAGAAGATTGTTTGCGGTTTCCCTATTCTGCAGTGGTCCAACCACACCCGAGCACAACAATGAAAACCGATACCTGTACCTATCTAAGGCTAAGATAAACTTTATACTTATTTCTTCACAGATCTGTTAGGAGGAAGTAGAATATACAACATATCTCTGCCTATGTGCGCTGGACGATGGTGCATTGGTCGTCTCTCTGAGGCAGTCCTATCCAAGGGTGTGGCTGAGACCATCACTGTCACCATCACATCCAATGTGCAGGTTTTACTGGTAAGTAATTTGTTTCTTAGTTATGATCTTGAAGCCATTTGGATACCACGTGATATCATTTGACTACAAAATATCTATTATAATATCAGAATTTTGGCCTGAGCAATTAAATGTGCTCAATTTAAGGCCAACGGAGTACTAATATTGGTAATTTCAGGTAAACGGAGTAGTCTTTTTGCGCATGAAAGCAAATTTTGAGTGGGAATTGTTACCTTAGAGTTGCTAGGTGTCCGAATAGTAGGGATGGTCTTCTTTCTATCTCAACCAAATTGCTGTGAGTTTAGAATTCCCTGTACTACATTATGTTGAGCATTAAATAGTCTCCAAAATTGCAAAAAATACAAACAACAAACTCTTCCCATCATACCAGCAAACAATAAAACCAGCCAAACTTGTTGCAATTCACTGCAGAGATTGTCTGTGGATTTAGCGGTGATAAAAAAGGTTAGCACGCATTATAGTGAAATGATCAACTATGTTGATATCTATCACTTTGTATTACCACATGTTTAAACCGTTAGGTAATTAATATATTCCATTTTCCGTGTAACCAGTCCAGTGAATATCTGAGATTTTACTCTCGGATCAGTGCGGCTGGGATTCAAACCCACGAGGGTTCAATTCACCTAAGGATCTCATGTCATGTCGTGTCATGTCACGTCATGGAGGTGATGTCTAATAATAACAACAGCAATTGGAGTGCTACAGTCATCAATGACAACATCGATCACTATTGAGACAAAATCCAGCCGGCGAGCAAAAATTAGTTCTAAAAACGGTGCAAATTCCAAAATCAATGTCTAACTATAGTAGTAGGATTATTGGGGGGCTAGGACAAAATGATATTCAAGGCAAAGTTATGCATAAAATTTAGCTCAAATCAATATTTAGCCTTGTCTTGCCTTGAATGATCCATACTCAAATGTTTATGAATAATTTAAGCACGCCCACGCACACAGCTCACGAGGACAAAACGATTTCAATTCACATCATTTCATCCACAAGGCAGAGACAAAATGATTTTAACAGGCATCTTTAGCCTTGATACCTAAGCTTATATCTATATTAGCCTTGTCATCAACGTATGTACTGAAAGTATGATAACCACTCTCCTAGCCTAGCTGTAAACGGTCGGGTTAAAATAACGCAGCTGTTCAGCTACCTTAAAGAAACTATACATGTATGTAAAAGCCTATACCCGAGACAGCAGAGTATACTCTCAGATACTTAGCTTAAAATAACAGCTGGATGTTTATATATACTGAGCGCTGTAAAAAGCTCTAGTAAAAAGACACAGCTACTCGATGCCGATGCTCAGATGTTGTAACTCTGTGGAAAGCGAAAGTGAAAAGCCTATACGTGTATATTTCTACAGTATACTTTCCAAAATTCATAAATGTAGTTACTTTATGAAGCAATCAATATATTTACTGTTACCCAAATATCAAATTCATAGCCATCTTCGCTGTGTCTTAAGCTAATGTACGTGGTACACTGAGTTACACATCAGCAGCTATAATCTTTTTATAAGACAGCAGAGTATACACGAGTAGACTCTGCTGCAGCCTACACGTTAAACAGCTGGAAAGTTGAGCTTCAGTAGTGGAGTGGTACTCATTCCGTGAATAGCAAAAACATAAATATAGAAAAGAAAATGAAAATATAATAAAAATTAAAAATATATGAATTTTATTTAAATTTATTTTCTTGTATATATAAAAATGGAAACTCAAACGGTGAAACAATTGCGACTTGTCGCGAAGCAACGAGGTATTAAAAGATACTATTCTCTTCGCAAGGCAGAGCTTATTGAAGCGTTGTCATCGACATCACAAACAACTGAGGGTTTTGTTGATTTGCTCAATTCTCCTGTACCAGATATTCAACAACCGATTTTAGTTCCAACTAAATATAAGCCATCGTCTAAGATACATTATGAGAATTTGCTTGACACACCTGTGCCAGATATCAAATCCGAGATTCTTAAACCAATTAAGACTGGAGTAATGGCAACTATCAAATCATATTGGGATTGGCTGATAAGCGATGTACCAGCAAAAATTAAAAAGCCGATAAACGAATCTTTTAAAGCACTAAAGTCTAAAGTTTTGAACATATTCGCTCAACATGAGGTAAACAAACATAAAATCAGAGAAACTAAATCAGCGTTAAAAGGATTCACAAAACAATACGTCATTGAAGGTAGAGATGGAGTTGATGCTGTGACATTTCTAAGCAGTATTCAACCACAAGTGTTAAATGTATTAAACAACAACCCTCAGTCAAAAGTTAATCTAACACTCACATGTACAATGGAAAGGGTGGATTTGAAGACTGGGGAAATTACATCGTCTGACGCCCCTTTTCTTTCAAAAACTGAAATAATTTTACCATCCACAGATACCGCAGAGGTGTATGAAAAGACTAAACGTAAAATGCTAGAGTCAATGGCTAATTTTCAGATGCGGGGTAGTAATTGGAGATTTCGCAGAGTGATGAAATTAGAAATAAATACCGTAGTATACAAACCGCTACGAGCTAGCTCCTATATTCCACTTCCTGAAGAATTAGCCGCTAAAAAGGCCATAATAAATATGAAGAATGAAGATAATCAGTGTTTTAAGTGGTGTATAGCTAGAGCCTTAAATAATATAGAAATACATCCTGAGCGCATTGATAAACAATTAAAGAAGCAAGCTGAAGAATTTAACTGGACTGGTATTGAGTTTCCGGTTAACTTGAAAAATATTGATAAATTTGAAAAGAATAATAATATTTCTATTCATGTATTTGGATATGAAAAGCTATGGGCATGGGCTAAAGAAGAAGAAATAATACCATTAAGGATTTCAACATTTACTAGTCAAAACGCAGTAGATTTGTTACTAATATCAGAAGGTGAGATTAATCATTACTGTTGGATAAAAAACTTTAAAAAATTGATGGCAATTGATGGAAATCACCATGCAATGCACTACTGTAGGAGGTGCTTAAACGGTTTCACAAGTGAAAATGCTCTTAATAATCACAACGAATATTGTTCACAACACGACGCTCAAAAAATAGTGTTGCCTAAACCTGGAACCTTTATGGAATTTAATCACTACAAAAAATCGATGAGAGTACCATTCATAGTTTACGCAGATTTCGAGTCATTTATTAAACCGATTGATACACGTCAGCCGGATCCAAGCAGGTCAACCACTATCCGATACCAGAAACATACACCTAGTTCATTCTGTTATTACATCAAGTGTTTTGATGATACTCTATACTCGCAAGCTCCAGTCACTTTTACTGCAAAGAATGATGATGACGATGTTGCTCAAATATTCTTTGACACTTTAGAGCAAAATATTAAAGAAATATACAATCAGTTCAAGTTTTCTAAACCAATGATATTCGATGAATCTGCCGCGAAGAAATTCAAGGCCGCAAAATCATGTCATATTTGTGAAAAAGAGTTGGGTAACGATCGTGTCAGAGACCACTGTCATCTATCTGGCAAATTCCGAGGAGCAGCACACGATAAATGTAATTTACAATACAAAATTCCAACATTCTTTCCAGTAGTTTTTCACAATTTATCAGGATACGACAGTCACTTATTTATAAAGAAGTTGGCAGGTGGACAAATTAATTGTATTCCGTGTAATGAAGAAAAGTACATCAGTTTCTCTAGGGAATTGCTGGTTGACAAGTTTATAAATGAAACAGGTAAAGAAGTCCTAGTGAAACGAGAATTACGGTTTATCGATAGCTTTAGATTTATGGCTTCGAGTCTTGAGAAACTTTCAAAGAATCTAAGTAAAGATCAGTGTAAGAATATTGCAAGTAAGTATTCTGGAAAGCAATTGGATTTGTTGTTGAGAAAAGGAGTTTACCCGTACGACTATGTTAGTTCGTCAGAAAGACTTGATGAAACTAAACTACCGCCAAAGGATGCTTTCTACTCAAAACTTAACGATACCAATATCAGTGATGAAGACTATAAACACGCACAGACTGTTTGGAAAGAGTTTGGTTGTAAAACATTTCGAGACTATCACGACTTGTACAATATATCTGATGTGCTTTTACTAGCAGATGTTTTTGAAAATTTTAGAGATGTATGTATGACCCACTATAAATTAGATCCTGCGTGGTACTACACATCACCAGGACTAGCTTGGGATGCTGCTTTAAGACTAACTAAAGTTGAACTCGAATTGTTAAGTGACTACGACATGCTATTGATGATTAAGCACGGTATTAGAGGGGGTGTGAGCACAATATCAAACAGATATGCAAAAGCTAATAATAAATACATGATTGATAAGTTTAACGTTAATGAACCTTCTAAATTTATCAAATACCTTGACAGTAACAATCTTTATGGGTACTCGATGAGTAAGCCTCTACCCACACACGGATTCGAATGGATGACAGAAAAAGAACTGGAGAACTGGAAAGAAATGAAGTGTATACTCGAAGTTGACTTGGAATATCCAGCCACGCTGCACGATCTTCATAATGACTATCCTTTAGCGCCCGAGATTGTGAAAGTGAATAAAGTGGATAAACTGATACCGAATTTGAATGACAAAACAAAGTATATAATACACTACGAGAATTTGAAATTGTACGAAAGTCTGGGAATGAAAATTACTAAAATACACAGAGGTATAAAATTTGAAGAAAGTCCTTGGCTTAAGCCTTACATTGATCTAAATACTCAGCTAAGGACCAAGGCTACCAACGATTTTGAAAAAGACTTTTTCAAACTAATGAATAATAGTGTGTTTGGCAAAACTATGGAGAATATTGAAAATAGGATAGATTTCAAATTGGTAGACGATAGAGAGAAAGCCATTAAATTAGCTGCAAAACCGTATTATGACCGCACAACTATATTTGATGAAAATCTTGTCGGCGTCCACATGAGAAAGACTAAATTGCTGTATAATAAGCCTATATACCTGGGCATGGCAATACTAGATTTAAGTAAAACTTTAATGTACGACTTTCACTACAACTACATAAAGAACAAATATAACGATAAAGCCAAGCTGTTGTTTACAGATACTGATTCTCTGATGTACGACATACAGACGGAAGATTTTTTCGCAGACATTTCTAATGATGTCGAACAAAAATTTGACACCAGCGAATACCCTAAGGATCATCCATCAGGCATTAAGACTGGAGTTAACAAGAAAGTTATTGGTATGTTCAAGGACGAAGCCTGTGGAAAAGAGATTGCAGAATTTGTTGGATTGAGAGCAAAGTTGTACTCGTACAAATTAGCTGACGAAGAGCACAAGAAATGTAAAGGTGTTAAAAAGAATGTTGTTGAAAGGACAATAACGCATGACGATTATAGAGATTGTCTGTTTGAGAAAAGAAATCACATGAGAAGCATGAATGTCATCAGATCTCACTTGCATGAAGTCTACACTGAACAAGTAAATAAAATTGCTCTCAGCGCAGACGATGATAAGCGAGTAATCATGGACGATGGGATACATACATTCGCGTATGGCAATTACAGGATAAAGACAGCATAGGACTGATGTCGTCTCGATACGAGTACGTCGAGATGTCATTAAGAATCATACGTTTTGTGTTTCTATTTTCATTAATATTTCAAAACCAAATGTAGTTTGGAAATAAACTTTTTATATTTCTTTATAACCATACAACCCCAGCATCATCGTTCGTGCTTTTGTTAAAACCATCAATCTCTGCATACAACTTTCCTTTATATTTTCCGGAATTGATTCGTCTTACAGTAAAATCAAATCTTTTAGGCTTATTTTCCAATTTTTCCTTTTTAATATATTCATTAATCTTATTTGTAGACCACACTTTTATAGGGTTATCACCCTCATTTTCTACAACATACAAAATATATGATTTACCAAATCTTCCATCTATTGATTTCATTCCTATTACGGTATAGTCATATCCCTCCTGAAGTTCTTGAAATTTGATAACGTTGGATTGAGTGTTTTCGTTAGAGTTTGTAGTTGTCATTTTATATAGCTAAGATAATTATTTTAAAAAAAAATCTTTAAACTAAATTTTGTAAATTTGCAACAGGAATCCATTCATTGTACTTTTTACTGTAACCCACCCATTTGACCAAAGCATGTTCAACACCTTTAATCTTTTTCCGTTGCAGTACCTTTTCAATTCTATATATTTCTTGATTAGTTTTCTGCAATTCTTCGGCATAGAAACCTCCTTCTAATACCTCACTTGATTGATCCTTCAGTATATATGTAACTGGTGAAGTATACTTTACTTTAACTACTTGGAAAACCTCTTCAGACCAATTGGGTAGGTATCCCTTTTCAAAAACACCCTTAATCCGACTAATTCTAACTCTATCACCAACCTCAAATTTTCGATTCGTTTCCAAATTTCTATACTTCCTACTGTTAATTATAAATGCTTCGTTTTCCTTTCTACTAGCCTCTGCTGGAGTCATTTTTACGGTTGAATGCTTTGTGTTGTTATACATGACAATTAATTCGTTTATCATATCAATCCAATTTCTCGTATTTTCAGCCGTAAACCTCTTCCACATTTTCTCCTTGATGCTTCTATTGAAACGCTCAACAACTGCCGATTTATGTTCTCCAAATGTAGAGTATTTTTTAATACTATTTTTCTTTAACCAATCATCCATATTCTTGTTGTAAAATTCCTTACCCTGATCCACCCACAAGAACTTTGGCAACCTGTCTGAACTTTTTACAATAAATTTGAAGGCTTCGGCTACAGTTTCGCCTCTCTTGTCTTTCAACGGAACGCTCCATGCATACTTGGAAAACACATCGATGACGTTAAGCATGTATCTGTGGCCCTTATTAGCTCTACTCCATTCCTGCATTTCGATTAAATCTGCTCCCCATATCTCATCAACTTCAAACACGTGAACTTGTCGTCTTGTAAATTTTCTGCGAATCGGTTTGTGTAATTCTCTAGCCAATTCTTCAAAGGGTCCAACGTTTCGCTTCAAACCTCTTTCTTCGCTGGACCCCTCTATTCGTTTTTTGACTCAACACCAAGACCAAACTTTGCCTTATTTTTCATGATGTGGTATACAAATCGAGCCATATTTCTTTGTGCACTATCAAATCTTGAATCATTAGCAATTTCGTATGCTCGATGAGCCAAAGCTTCGTCGCTTATATTTCTGCTCGCTGTATCGGTATTTGCAGTATAAAACTGGTCGTGCAATTTACACATTCGATCCAACTCGTTGATGCCCTGATAACCTTGTCGATTTCTCTGATCATACTTTGTACCAGGACCGCAAAATGAATACTTGTTGAGATTATTAAATGAGCCATTAGGAATGTATTCGCCTTGTTTTGCAGGCAAATGAAGTTCTCCAACTGTATTTCCAACAGCCGACAACACATTATTAAACACACCCCGACCAACTTGTGAGTTGGCTATAAACCTTGACTTTTTACTTCCACACACTCCACAAATAGCAAATTGCTGTTTCCTATTATTAGCAGTTAACCTTTCCTGCGTCTGTGTAGAATCAGTTTTCCTTTTACATTTCAAGCAGTACATTTTTAAATTACATTATAAAATTTTATAACATAATTTTCATATTAGAAAACTTATTAATCTATAATAATCGGAGTCTGACCATCGGATGTTAGGTACATCACTCTATCGGAAAGTATCGTAACATACATATGAGTATGTTCTGGAACATATTGACTAAATTTAAAATTAAGTTTCATATTCATAACATCAGTTTTGATTCTTTCACTCTGATGTCTTACATCAAAGACTACAAGTGGAAATAGCTTTTTGTAATTCATCATATCGATCTGTGTACCTCCAATTAAATGATTAAAACCAAAGTGTTCCTTCTTAAATTCATCCGCCATAGCGCAGAAATCTACATAGTCATTTGTAGCAAAGTTTATTCTCGGTTCATCTGCAGGATATCTCTGATCATTCAATTCAACAAAAGCACTAGTCAAGTTAAGGTGATCAAACACAGCTGGATTTTGTTCCTGTGTTCTTGATTTGTCAGTTTGAAATCCAACAATTATCCATCTAGGCTTTTTACTTCCAGCGTCTCTATTGATCATCCATTCAAATTCCTGCACGTTGTGCGTAACTGTAGTATGTTGGTCAGTTCTTCTGCTAAAACTTACTGGAATTTTCCTTTTACTTACAACAGACTCTCGCAGTGAAGTTATCATTTCAACTGACGGTTTTATTCTTGGTACCATCCACCTAATATCCGTTAGTGAAACTTTACCTTCAAAAACGTTATTCGCTTTATGAATTGCTGATGTGTCTGACGTTCTAGTGAACCTCAACGTATGCCGCAAATTGTAAAGTACTTTGTTATAATCGGAAATTCCAAATAGATGTGAAAATGGAATGTTGAATGAAAATTGACCTGGCGCATCGTTGTTCATTAGAAGTTGTCGGCGAATCGCAAATCCTTCATTGTAATCTGGATTTTCTTGCGGTGTAAAATGATTGGCAACAATGGCTGCGCCTCCTGCAACTGCTGGAGATTGTCTATATTTAGAGGACACTGCACCGACGTTTGTGTCCTTTCTCCAACATTGATTCAATCCCGCGCTGCTATTGAAATCGTCAGGATAAGACAAATACCCAACATTGACGTAGTCTGTCCTGGAAAACGTAATATTTCAATTGATTTACCTCCTAGAATATATTCAATATTTTCAAAGAAGTAAGGAATAGCATTATTTATCAAAGCTATTTGAGCTGTTCTATCAAAAGCATCGCCATTGTCATTTCGAACTAATCTTCCCTTTATTTTAAGGAAGCTTTTAGCTGGGTTGTAGTACGAATCACTTGCAGGAATATCAATTTCAATAACATGACCATTAGCATCAAAGTCGGCTTTAGTCTGTGGAATAAAAGACGAGTATTGACAACTTTCTACACTATTGTCAACAATTATTGACGATGGTTGTGTGAAAATTTCGTTTGGCAATTCAGTTTCCATTTTATATATATAATAATAATTTTAAACTAAAATCGTTTTAATCCACTGCCCGATTTTTGTAGTTGTTCTAGTATCTGTTCCGATTCTGGAGTTAGACGACTATTTTTGCTTGCTATCTTTCTAATTAATGCTTTGCCGCCCTCTGTCAAACCGAATGCAGCAATATCACCTACTGCTCCTAACATTGGCTTTGCAATTAAATCCTTATTCTGATAGACGTACGAACCCATATCTTTCAGTGTATCGACAAATCCCCGTCCATGTACCAGAGTTTGTTTTGAACTGTATGCTTTGCATTTCTCTTTGACAATCATTTTACTAAATACAATATATTTTTAATTAGATTTTTCTCTAATTAGTAATACAATAGTAAGTCTTTCACCCATCAGATCGATAAGTTTGTTGTCTTGATCGGTCAGCCACAGTTTTATACTATCAATTTCACCTATTAACTGTTGGTAAAAATATCAATTCAGGAGTAGGATTCTCTATTATCTTATAGCCTGGATTTACTCTTTGGGTGAATGTATGAATAACATTAGATCTTTTACCATTAAGATAGTTACCAATAGCAATATCGCAATGGACTTGTATCGAATTGACTTTTTCTATATCAATTATGTTGGGAGACAGATGAGTTCCATTTGACAGTTTTTCATCGGTGAATCCTAGAGTAGACCCTAATGAATTGTCAATTCCAAAGTCAACCATGTACTTTTCGTGTGATATAGTCAAAATTGTTTTGAAAATTAAATGACTTATATTTATGTAATATTTTTCATTAATTGTATCGTAGTCACCGTTTTCTCGCATTTCCCTTTGAATCGTAGCGTTAATATCTTTTAATTCGTAAGCACCTTTTGAAAGCGTGATTATTTTCCAAGTACTTCCGCCGTCGGTGGAATATTTAAATTTATTGATGACTTCCGTGATGTTAGGAATTGAATTGTACGTCATCAGAGATATAAATGCTACTTCGTACTTTTTCTTAGGATCCAAACTTATTGGAGGGTGCAGATATGTAGTAAAATCTGTTGACGTGCTCGACAGAGTTAATTTCGCCATTTTTTATAGCAGGATTAAATTTTTAAACTGGATATTTTAGAGAACTTCGAAATGGTTTTTATATATATCATCATATTTCCCCTTGGTGATTGCACCAATTCTTAGCAGTTCATCCAATATACCAACTGCGGTATTGTATGCTCCATTGTTTCCAGCTTCTAGAGCTGCAAGATTTTCCACCAGCAGATGGACCAATTGATCTGGATTTTCATAGTGTACAACTTGATCTCCTTTTGGTCTACCTCGTCCACGTTTTTGTTTACCTGCAGGCATTACAAGTTTTCTCTTCTTCTTCTTAAGTCCTTCTCCGACGAGTTCACTCCCTGCTTTTACCTTTGTCAATATGCTCTTGTATTTTTCCAGTGTTTTCTGTTGAGACTCGCATATCGTTTTCTCAGCTGGAGTCTTTTTACTGTTGTTTCCTAAAAACTGCCCTATTCGTCTATTATGCGTTTGAATCTCCTTTAATGTTGCTTCAATTTCATTATTTTCATAGACTTCACTTGGAAGTTTCAGGTCGAGCAGATCTAGATTCTCTCGATCACTTTCATTGAGATTCTTGTCTAAATTAATAATTACAGGATCCCTCCTTGGTGTGGATTCACGTTCAGGAATAGGTGAATCATAAAATGGCATTGCCTGTATAGCCTCTCTCTGATCATTTGAACGCATCAATTGATTAGTAAAGGGAACTAAAATATCACTCAAGTTTTGTTTGTTGTCGACAATCTTTTGTTCTAGAATTTGAGCCGTTTCCTTTGTAGTGTCGATTAACGGTTTGAATAACTTTGCTTGACTCTCATATGACTGTTGATTGCCTAGTTTCTCATTCAGAAACATTTGTTTGACTTCGTTCTTGGCCTTGTTATACCGGTTAATATCAAACTCCACCATCATTTTATTACATACATATATTTATTTATTAGGTATTTTTAGGTATTATTAGGTATTATTAGGTATTTTTATGTATTATTAGGTATTTTTATGTATTATTAGGTATTTTTAGATATTATTAGGTATTATTAGGTACTATTAGGTATTATTAGATATTTTTCAGGTATGTACATTGCATTGTAATTTAACAAATATCTACCACATTCAGGTTCCTCCCACAGATTTACAACAACGTAACCGTGCTTATTCATCCAAGCTTCATTACATATTTTTTCAAACTCTTCAAATGACATATCACCACTTACGTGAGTGTCATAGAAATATTTAAGCGATTTTTTATCATGTCGAAATAGAATAAAAATATTAGCATTTTGTCGAATTCCATGTTTTTTCAGCTTATGAATGCTCTGACATAAATAGAATACATTCGCATTATTATGTCGACCTTGACAGAAGTAATCTGTCATATCTTTCTGATTTTCATTCATGACGTCATCAAATATTACAATATGTGTTTTATTTCTATCGAGTTCAGAAGGGTGAACTATTCCATCATCTGGGTTGTGAAAAGTAACAATATCTTGACTTGTTTTAGACTTCTTCCTTGATTCATCATTACAATCCCGAAGGAATTTATACGCGTCTTGTTCGGGTGTCATTGTGTACACCATCATATCATCATAGTACACTAATTTTTTCATAATGAAGTTCATCATTAGATTTGTCTTGCCACAACCGGTGCTGCCAGCTAGTATCATAAATATATTTTTAGGAAATATATCGTGATGCTTGCTCTCATAGTTGCTACCGTAAATTTTTTGATAAATTTTCGAATAGTTAGTATTCAAGTCTACCATTTTTATGTAGTAGTTATTATTTTAAATTGTTTCTTTCGTATAATTCATCTAATACATCCTTGAATAGACTCCCATTGTTCAGTTTATATAGCACGTAAATACAGTAATGACCGCAGATGACTTCGTTTGGTGCTTGAATTTTAAAAGTGTTAAAATAATTTTCCTTTCCTTTACAATAATGTTGAACTTCTGATGGAGGTATGAAGCCGTAACTATCAAAATATAGACATTTGCCATTCTTACTATAAAGAAATACCCAATGGGTCCCGTTCCCTTCGCTGTCATCAATATTAAGAATTAAACTTTCGTTATTACTAACTGATCCCTTTAGCTCATCTCGCATGAATACACCTTTGAAATTTTTTACATTTAGCTCTTTACATTTTTTTATTATATCAAAGTTGCTTAGCGGTTTAAGAGATTTGAATGAGTTTAAAAATTGGGGGAAGTTTATGCCTCCCCCTGTCTTTCTAAAAAAACTCCTGATCCACCTCTTTCCAAATACAATCCATTACCCCACTGAGCTCCTTTCAAATTCTTGACGCATCCACCGAGTCCAAATTTCTTCAACGCATTTGATAGCGTTTTACCTATAACGGGGATTGGAGCTATTGCGTCGCTGATTAAGCCTGCGCCGAGTTGTTGCTTGGTTATGTTTTCCAATTCTTGATTATGTCTCTTCAATTCATTTGTCTGTCTAGTCGAATTCACTGCCGAGCTAATTCCACCTGCCAATCCACCTATAGCTCCCACGATGGCGGGAATGGCTGCTGCCAACAACGGCAGAAATCCTCCATTCTTTTCCATGTACTTTAATTGTGCTCTACTCAGACACAATTCTATTCCAGATGTAGCCTTTTTAATTTTATTAATTTGAGTTTGGGTGAGAGGAAGATTCGTATTACCCGACAAATTCTTTTTTAATATTCGTATTTTAACCTCTCTATCATGATCGCACGCGCTCTTTAGTTTTTGGACCTGACCTTTAGTCAACGTTACACCGTAGTTTGTATACTTTGACATTTTATATAACATTTAAATTTTTATTATAAACTTTTATCTTATGTATTTAAAATATGAGTACTATATCGAAAACTGGTGGCAAATCGCATTCAACAACTGGTGATTTGATGGATCATGTAGACTCAGTTTTCAGACCAATTGTCAAGCTTGTTGATAAACTCGACAGTACAAAAGTTGAAAAAACAGGAGGAGATATCACCGGAGACATTAATATGAGCAACAATAGAATTTTAAATGTTAAACATCCTCCAGAAACCGATGCGGATGTCATCACAAAGGAGTACTGCGATCGTTATGTTAACCAATTTGGTGATAATTTGAGAGTAGGTATCCTAAAAGAAGTAGAACAAAACGTAGTTGCTAATGACATTGCTCTACAAAAAAATATTCATACGAAACTCAGTGTGAATGGTGGTTCAATGAATGGAAATGTTGATATGAGCAACAATAGAATTTTCAATGTTAAGCAACCTCCAGAAAGTGATTTGGATGTCGTTACAAAGAGGTACTGCGATAGTTTTGTTAACGAATTTGGACAAAATTTAAGATTAGATATCTTAAAGGATGTAGAACGAGATGTTGTTGCTAATGACATTGCTCTACAAAAAAATATTGATATGAAACTCAGTGTTAATGGTGGTTCATTGAATGGAGATGTTAATATGAAGCATAATTTAATTTTTAATGTTGGTTTCCCTAGTGAAGGATATGATGCGCTAAACAAAAAGTATCTACAGATTGCTTCAATGGATGATGGTGTGAGATTGAAAATCTTAATGCCTATTTGTCAAGTTATAAGGGATACGCTCATGAAAGATGCTGATGCTTATTCTAGTAAATATTACGGATCTTTTAATTCAACTTTCACATTTCTTCAAAAGTTCATTTTAATTTATAATGAACTTTATCCAAACCGGGAACTACTACCTGTTTTGGAAAAAATTTTATATTCTTATGTTAAAAATTTAAGATGCCTAACAATAGCAATCATTGAGGATTTGTCATATGATGAATGCAAAGACTTGTTCCATACTTTAAAGGATAGACGTTTGATTGAAGAGCCTAAAGAGCATACTACTTTATTTAATCTTAGAGGCTTTATTAATAAAAATTTTGACAAAATTTTTGATAAGAAGCCAGTAAATGGAGGAGAAAAAGAATTTATGTTATTATATCGAAAAAATATATTATTTAATGAAATTGGGTTTCATTATGTTTCGGATTCTATGCTAGAAAAGTTTGTAATATAAACGTAGCCGTTAATTGCGATCGTTAAATTCGTTAACAAATGTATTAACGAATTTTTATGTGAATTCTGAAATTAGATTATTGTAGGTCACCTCGGTTAGATTTCCATTGCAGGAAACAAGGTAGTCGAATTTTTCAATCAGTTTATTAAGGTTTTCAATTTCTGTATTTAGTTTATGGCTCTTAGCCAGAAAATTAAACTTACTGCTGATGGCTGTTAATACACCACTTGCAGTTGATAGCACTATAACAGCAACAGGTGGGATCGCAACAGAGGTAGCAGTTGCAGCTAGCACTGCGGAAATTACGATCGAAGCCACCGCGGTAGTGTAGGAAAGTGTTTTTACAATCTTTCGCTTTTTCTTTAGTTTTTTAACAACTGTTTGCCTTTCTTCAAGCTTTCTAATTAAAAATGCTTTCAGTTTACTTGAAAGCGTAGTACCATCAACGGTGTCTAACATTTTATTATTTGCAATTATTATTTTAACATAAAACATTTACAAACGAGAAAATTATTTGTTTATTGTTTGTAAATTTTGAATTTTATTTAAATATTTTTTCTTACATATATAAAATGAAATACTCGGCCGCCGAATTGAGACAAATGTTGATCGATGCTGGAATCACACCAGCTCTACGTGCTGGAAAAACAGAGTTGTTGTTTATGACTTTTGAAAATGGACTTTTGAAGACAGAAGAAGTGTTTCCTCCAAAGGATGAAGATACGACAACAAGAAAGAGAGGAAGACCTAGAAAATATCCACTAAAAGAGGTTGATCCACAAAATGAAGAAGACAAACCTAGAAGAGCAAGAGGAAGACCAAGAAAATATCCACTAAAAGAGGTTCAACCAAAAAAGATTATAGACCAGAGGCATGAGTACTTGAGAGGTATAAGAAATAACCCTAAACCTGTCAGATATGAAAATAATGATACTGGAGAAGTTAAAGAATTTAAGTCTTTATATGAAGCTGTTAAAAAAACTAAACACAGTATAACATTCTTTAGAAGAAACAATGGAGAGATTGTTAATGGATGTCATAAATATACAATCATTAAATGAATGTTTCAATAGTATATTTACTATTAAGACAGGCTGTGACCATAATTGTGCTGATGAAACAATGGTTATCATACTTTCAGTACATACGTTGATGACAAGGCTAATATAGATATAAGCTTAGGTATCAAGGCTAAAGATGCCTTTTAAAATCATTTTGTCTCTGCCTTGTGGATGAAATGATGTGAATTGAAATCGTTTTGTCCTCGTGAGCTGTGTGCGTGGGCGTGCTTAAATTATTCATAAACATTTGAGTATGGATCATTCAAGGCAAGACAAGGCTAAATATTGATTTGAGCTAAATTTTATGCATAACTTTGCCTTGAATATCATTTTGTCCTAGCCCCCCAATAATCCTACTACTAACTATAATCATTATGCACCGAGCAAAACTACAACCGGTACCTTAAAAGAAAAGCAAATATTCGCAGATTCGGGGAGATCCATATTGCTTAAAATATAAACATTCAGCAGTGAAATAATAAAGCCCCCTACTGCAAAATTGTTTCTAACTTAATTTTGTGATTGCAAGCCATGCAATGTAAATGTGTGTTTATTTTGTTTAGATGGTTTTTCCGGTTCCATCGAAGTTTTCTAAGCGAGGATGGTATAATATACTGGCTGGAGCCAGTGCCAAAGTCGTTAAGATACTCGACCGCGGATCAGTATGTGCGGAGTTCAAATCCTTGGCTCTCCCGTCACTGACCTCGCTTTCTAGTGAGGAAACTGACGTAAAACTTAGCTTTACCAACTTTTTATATACTAACGTTGACCTTATTCAGTTGCAGTTGTTTTACTTAGTTTAATATCTGGACAGGATAAGATAGTTGTGCTACCAGTGGAGTACATGAACGCCACAGGCCTGCTGGGACAGGCAGAGAATGAGAGATTCCAACAAACCTGCAATGTGCTAGAGAATGATATGAAGTAAAAAATCTCTCTCTCCCTATCTCTCTCTCTCTCGCTCTCTCTCTCTCTCTATGTGTTTGTCTCTCAATCATTCCCTCTCTCCATCCAAATCTCCCTTCCATCCTCCCTCCACCCCTCTCACTCACTCACTCACTCACTCACTCACTCACTCACTCACTCACTCACTCACTCACTCACTCACTCACTCACTCACTCACTCACTCACTCACTCGCTCACTCACTCACTCACTTACTCACTATCTCTCTCTCAATTTATATCTCTCACTCTTTCTTTTCTCTCTCTCTCTCTCTCTCTCACTATCTCTCTTTCTGTCACTCTTTCTCTCTATTCATCTCTAAGCATCTTTCTTTAACTTAGGCAGTGACAGGTTCAATTAGCTTTCCGACTGTAACTGTTTTTGGCTCAAATCTCTGAGTTTAAACTGACCTCTCCTGTTACACTTTATTTACTATTTCTTAGCTTAGTTATTAACTATAGTCATAGTCATGAATGATTAGTATTAATGGAATACATTGGCAATGTCGTACTGATTGTTATTTGTAAGTTTTTATAAAATTATTATGTAGATAATAATAGGTGTGTGAAAGTTTATCTTTATCTGTCTCTTCGGTAGTAAAGTTGTTAAATTAATTTTTCTGGAAGGAATTATAAGTTTCTAGTGACTAAAAATCATGGTGTTTTCTTGCCACTTTATTTTATCGACAGTGTAATTTAGTATGTCTGACATTTTGTTTCAGAATACTTCTTTAAACTTGATTATAATTATAATTACTAGTATTAAATTTATCGGAACTAGTTCAGTTATGATCAATAAATTAATCATTCAATAGATTAATCATTCAGTAGATTAATCATTCAATAGATTAATCATTCAGTAGATTAATCATTCAATAGATTAATCATTCAGTAGATTAATCATTCAATAGATTAATCATTCAGTAGATTAATCATTCAATAGATTAATCATTCAGTAGATTAATCATTCAATAGATTAATCATTCAGTAGATTAATCATTCAATAGATTAATCATTCAGTAGATTAATCATTCAGTAGATTAATCATTCAGTAGATTAATCATTCAATAGATTAATCATTCAGTAGATTAATCATTCAATAGATTAATCATTCAGTAGATTAATCATTCAATAGATTAATCATTCAGTAGATTAATCATTCAATAGATTAATCATTCAGTAGATTAATCATTCAATAGATTAATCATTCAGTAGATTAATCATTAAATAGATTAATCATTCAGTAGATTAATCATTCAATAGATTAATCATTCAGTAGATTAATCATTCAATAGATTAATCATTCAGTAGATTAATCATTCAATAGATTAATCATTCAGTAGATTAATCATTCAATAGATTAATCATTCAGTAGATTAATCATTCAATAGATTAATCATTCAGTAGATTAATCATTCAATAGATTAATCATTCCGTAGTAGATTAATCATTCAGTAGATTAATCTTTCAATATATTAATCATTCAATAGATTAAACATTCAGTAGATTAATCATTCAATAAATTAATCATTCAATACATTAATCATTCAATAGATTAATCATTCAATAGATTAATCATTCAATAGATTAAATATTCAGTAGATTAATCATTCAATAAATTAATCATTCAATAGATAAATTCAATGATTAATTAATTTATGAATTGATTATTCATAGGTATATGCAAGAATTGATTTATTGATTCATTGATTCATTACTGAGTCCATGACACGCTTAAAATAAGTAATTGATTGATTTAGAACAAGAAACCAGTTGTACTGATTAGATTAGATATTAAAGTGATTAATTTAGATTTAAATACGAGTCCCATTGCTTTGATAATATTTTAATTGATTGGTTTTAAAAAAGGCTAACGATAACGTCAGTTTCTTCACTCGAAAGCAATGTCAGTGACGGGCGAGCCCAGGATTCCAACCCCGCACATACTGATCCGCGATCGAGTATCTTAACGACATCGCCACTGGCTCCAACCAGTGGAGATGAATTTAGAATTAGAAACGATACCAAGTGTTTCAATAAAAACTTTGATTGATTGATTTAGATACAGGAAGGAGTAGGTCCTTAATACTCCTTCTATATGATATCTAATTGATTGCTTTAGAATTAGAAAAGATACCAACTGTCTCAATAAAACCTTTAATTGATTGATTTTGTTTATGATACAATTCATACCGCTTTGATAATATATTTAATTGATTGCTTTAGATTCAGGAACGAGTCGTACTGCTTAGACAAGGTCTTCACGCTCTCCTCGTATTATCTCAACGGAGCGCTGCTCTGCTCCTGCAATGCTCTGGGGAGCTGGAACTCCGATTGCTCCGTGAGCGGTGGTCAGTGCCCGTGCAAACCCGGTGTGACGGGCCGCCAGTGTGACAGTTGTCTCCTCCAGTACTACGGGCTGGATAACCTCGGCTGCAAAGGTTACTAGAGTGATAAATAAATAAATATATAAAGTTTAGTCGCTATTTGAGTTAATGTTATTTTCTAAATTATAGTTTTTATAATTAATTAATCACTATCTCTCTCTTCATAATATGCACTAATTAATTAGTAAATTTAATCATCTAATTAATTAACTAATGAATTAGTCATCCAATCCAGTATAAATAAATAAATATATAAATAAATAAATATATATATATATATATATATATAAATATATATAAATATATATATATACATGTATATATATAATATAATATATATATATATATATATAATATATATATATATTATATATATATATATACGGACTGGAGCAAAAAATAATAATCCCCTAGCGAAATCTCAATAACTTCAACTAAACTCAAAATATTTTTTACAAAGCATTTTGAGCTTCTAGATGAGGAATTTTTGCATGTAACCTGCAAATTTGGTGAAAATCTATTGAGCAATAACAAAATTACAGCGTTTCTACGAAAAAAATGCAAAAATCAATTTTAACAAGGCAAATTTTACTAAAAATCTTATTAACTACAACAAAGCTCAAAATAATTTTGCAAAATTATCGGAGCTTCTAAAGGAGGCAGTTCTGCAGATATCCTGCAAATTTGGTGAAAATATATTAAGAAGTAACAAAAATACAGCGTTTCTCTGGAAAAAGTGAAAAAATCAATTTTAACAAGGCTTATTTAAACATAAGTGCGGGAAATTTTCTTCCAAATTTAGGAAAACTTTTAACAGAAGAACGACTTTTAAGCATATTTTATTGGAGCGGCTATCAAGGTAGTGTAGGCTTATACTCCACCATTTCAATAAACGCCTCTTTACAGTGTCGTTATTTTCCTTAAGAGGATGGACTGACATTTCGAAAAGCCTTGTTGAAAATGATTTTTGCACTTTTCTCGTAGAAATGCTGTAATTTCGCAAAATACTGAAATTATTTTCACCAAATTTGCAGGTTAAACGTATAAATTCCTCCCCTAGAAGCTCTGGAAATTTATTAAAGATATTTTGAGTTTTCTTAAAGTTACCGAGATTTCGCTAGGGGATTTTTCTGTATCTATTACTTAAACGATTTATGAATTACTAATTAATTTATATTTCGAATTAATGACTTGACGTTTCAAAGCTTTATTGACTTATTATCGACTTATCAATGGATTGATTAATTGATTGATTGATGTATCAATTGATTACTTGATTTATTGATTGATGATTGTTTGATTGATTGATTGATGATTGCATGATTGATCATTGATTGATCTATCGATTATATTTATTTATCAATTGATTGCTTGATTGATTGATCGATCAATTGATTGATGATTGCTTGATTGATTGATTGATTGATTGATCGACTGCAGCCTGCACGTGCACTCAGACAGCCTACAGAACCTGTGACAGCCTGACAGGCAAGTGCCTGTGTCCTCCAGGCACTGAAGGCAACGCCTGTGAGCGCTGTGCCGCCTCCTACTACAACTGGAACTTTAACACTGGATGTCAGGTAGAACTGATTAAAAATAAATAAAATACAATAATAGTTAAATATTCCTATATTTTTAAATTATTTAAAATATTCACTACTTTAAGATTTAAAAATTTCATAATTTTCTGAAGAGTTCTTGACGCAGTTGAAATAATAATTATTGATGCAATTTTAAATCAAATCACTGTTCAAATAGCAAATAGTTCAAATAGCAGATGGCAGTTTAGATTGTAAAACTGCCTAAATTATGAAGAGTTCTTGATATAGTTGAAACAAATGGATTCCTGTTAATTTACATGTATATACGTTTAAATTCCATTCCATCGTGAATTCCTGCGTACTTTAATTTTCTTACTGTAAATTTGAAAACGGCATTGATCATTTAGACTTACAAAATTACATGTGACAAAATGCTTGATGGAATTGGTACAGGTGTACAGAAACCAATACGGTATCGAACAGAATGAAGAGTAGGAGGCATATATTTGAAAAGTCACATAAATCAGTGACGTCATTAATCAGTGCCGTTCTGTGCCATTTGTAAGAAGGGTGAACGGAATGTTGCTGAAAGATGTCATGAAAAGTTGTTAAAGAGTTTTGAAGGAAGAGAACTTTTGAAGAAAAGAAACGATTTCATAACAATCCCCTCGACTCAAGATGCAATTTCTTAAAAATAACTTAATAATAACAATAAGATCAATAAGATCTAAGATCTATAATAACTTAAACAATAGCAATAGGCCTAATAACTTATTATAAATCATAGCTCTTGGCTCTTGATTGATTGATCTATCGATTTCTTAATCAATCGATTGATGGCTGCAGCCCTGTTCGTGTGACGCACTGGGCAGTGTTAGCCAGGCCTGTAACACCAGCACGGGCACGTGTCAGTGCAGACCCGGGGTGACGGGGGGCCAGTGTAACCAGTGTCTCGACGGCTACTGGCAGCTCGGCAGGGCCGGGTGCTCAACCTGTGGCTGCAGCACACAGGAGGGTGGCGCCATCAGCGGCCAGTGCGATAAGTCCAGCGGTCAGTGCCAGTGCAAGGTGGGTCCTGATTGTTATTTGTATTTCTATTAGTGGGTTTTCCTCGTGATGTGTCCGGGTTGGTTGAAGAATTGATCAACCGGTGACTGCACGTATCGTAGAAGGCGATTAAAGCACTTAGATCCTTACCAACGTCAGAAAGGGCATTCGATTGATGAGAGCCTAAGCTCCTGAAATTTAAAAAAAAAAATTAAACGAATGGAAAAGTCTAAATAGGAATTGACTGAATTCCCTTATGTAATGTATGACAGAGAGTATTTGAGACAGTATATTCGTATCCCGACTCAGGTTAAATTGTGTTTCAAGGGACGATGATGATGATTTTGGTGAGTGGACTTAATGTCAAAGCCAGAAGCCAGACAGGCTTCTCTTCAGGACGTTCGAACCTGACCCAGCCGTGGTTGATGAATTGACCGATCAACCTAAGCAGCAGTCGTTTTGTTCTCTAATAGGCTTTGCCTTTTAGAAGCAGAGGACAGAGAAGAGTGGAGGCGTTATATACCATGGACCTGCCAGTGGGCAGTGCACTAAGAGGGAGAGAGAGAGAGAGAGAGAGAGAGACACTTTCCCCTATGTACTGAATTGAGCGTGGTACTAGATCATGAGAAGGACTTACACCACAGCCTTGTCTTATGAGAGCAATGCTATACTATACCAACAGCAACAACACAATTAGAGACTGCTACTGTTGTCCACGACAACATTGATCACTAGTGAATCAAATCCAATCGATGAATAAAGTGTGGATAAATGGTTTGAACCAAAATCCGGAAATTTCATGGGATGGATCAATGTGTTGGGCCTGTTCCTGCGCATTGGGGGTGGGGTAGAAGGAGAAAAACTGAAATAATAAATGCGAAGAGCTTACTAAGTAATATTAACAGATTAAGAGAGAGAGAGAGAGAGAGAGAGAGAGAGAGAGAGAGAGAAAGACTGAGAGAGAAAGACAGAGAGAAAGAGAAACAGAAAGAGAGAGATTAATGAGAAAAAGAGAAAGAAGGAATGAAAGGAAAAAGAAAGAGAGAGAGAGAGAGAGAGAGAGAGAGAGAGAAAGAAATAGAGAGAGAGAGAGAGAAAGAGAGAGAGAGAGAAGAGAGGAAGTGAGATAGAGAGAGAGATAGAGAGTAGAGAGAGAGAGAGTGAGAGAGATAGAGAAGGAGAAAGAGAGAGAAAGAGAACTAGAGAAAGAGACATATAGACAGATAAGTTGCAGTGCACTGTGACTGAATCTGAGTCAGTACGAATCTGAACGAGTTGCTCAATCTTGTCATGGATAACTAACAATAGCACTCTCATCGTATTGTTGTTGTTGTTGTTAATGTTGTTCTTGTTTTTGCCTGCAGAGTCAGATATGAAAGTTGGGAATACTTTTTCGATCAGCCTAGCCTATTAAATTTAAAATTATTATTTTTTCTCTAATTACATGTAACAGTATCTTACAAAGACTAATTGATACTTATATTACTGTATTAAGTATATGGGGCTATCTGAATTTTATTTATTCTATGTTCTAATATACCAAATGGCATGATTATTTTTCAAATTTAGAGCACTTATGAACACCATCATTTCTGCTATTTATGTAAATTGATATTCTGAGATCAGTTTGGTATTATCAGCTATGGCATGATATGTAACAGTGGCCACAAACGATCAGTTTTGCCATCAAACTCATCTGTTCAGATATCTGTTCAGATATCTGAACAGATATACTTGATCCTGTGTGGCCGCATCAGATTTGAAAACTGACGAGAGAACTGATGACCTAGTTTCGCCACACACGATCAAATTTAACTGATCAAACTTATCTGTACAGATATCTGTTCAGATATCTGAACAGATTAATTTGATCGTGTGTGGGCAAAAACTGATAGGAAAACAGACGAGTGTCAGATTTACCTACCTGAGAACAGTTCGGAAATTGCGAAGGGATTGTTATTATATCAACTAAAGCACATGGTACAGGCAGTATTCTCTATCTATTGCACCTTAGACATCTGAATATGTTGAAGCAACGTTAGTGCAGTGTTTAAGTGCATCTAAGAAGAATAACAATAACTTGTTTGTATTCCATGCTATATAATACGATAGAAGTAGAACATATGGCAGAATATGTTTCAATCATGTGCATAAAAATAATTATATCAATAAAAGAACGTAATTATTAAAATATCGAACATCTATCCCTGACATCTGTCCCTGGCATCATCCCTGGATGAGGAAACGGACGTTAAACCTTTATTATTATTATTATTATTATCTAGTTAAGTAAAGTTAAAGCAGAAGCCAGTCTACTTGAAATAAAACAAATCAAATGAACTAAATCAGTATGGAGTTAATATAACACTAAAGATAGTTGGCTTTAAGTCACAAAATGAAGATATACCTGTAGTGTCGGATAAAGTGTTCCATAGTTAATAGTAGTAATTAATCAATTAATCAATTATTTAAATTAGGATTTAAAGAAAATGGTCTTAAATAGTAAGTTCAGTGATTCCATATTTGAAGTTTTGGCTTCAAAATCAAGCCTAAAGTTCAAATTAGAAATAAGATAATGGACTAAATTGTCTAACGGATTAAACATGATGTATTAAGGTTGATAAAGTAGATATCGACATTAATTGTAATCAATTAATTAATTAATTAATTCATCGTCATCATTATCATGCTCCCTTGAATCCCAGTTTAACACCACACCACCAGCCAATCCCCTATTTGGGACCTACATTCGTTTAAATTTTTGTATCAATTTCTGGAGCCTAGGCGCTCACCAACCGAATGCCCTTTCTGACGTTGGTAAGGATCTTAATGCTTTAGTCGCCTTTTACGATACGTGCAATCACCGGTTGGTCAATTCTTCGAACAAGAAAAGCAGTGGCGAAGTCTGTAAGTTATTCTACCGCGTATTAGAGGGTGCCGGGTTAAAATCCTGGACTCGCCTGTCACTGACATCGCTTTCGAGTGAAGAAACTGACCTTAACCTTAGCTTTACAAGCATTTACAACCTAGAAACAACACGGAGAAATTAATTAATTAATTAATTTATTTATTAAATAATTAAATGAATAATTATTTATTCATTTATTTATTTAATCAATTAATTAATTAATTTCACATGCGCAGAGGAACGTTGAAGATCAGAAGTGTAACAGATGCAGACTGGGCACTTTCTCGTTCTCACCCAACCACGCTGACGGTTGCTTATCCTGTGTGTGTATGGGCATGTCCACTATCTGCTCTAGTGCCTCCTTCTCTACCAGTCAAACGACGGTGGATCTATTCACAACCTCTACGGTCCTCAACACGACAACCAACAGAACTGAGACAGTCCGGCAACCTACTCTACATATACGAGATGCGGTAGGTACTATTTTAAATTAATTTAAGTTAATGGGTTAAAATCTAATTTATTTATATTATTATCTTTTTACAGGCTCTCTCTCTCTCTATCTCTCTCTCTCTCTCTCCCTCTCTATTAGTGCACTACCTACTGACAGCGCCATGGTATAGACCTTTTATAATATGTAGTGGTAACTCTGTATACATGATAAAGAAAGCCTAGTGCGGGAATTTTATTTAATATTTTGTAGAGTGGGAAGGGGTGTGTGCTTATTTTGACGGCTGGCAATTTTCTGTATATTTGCATATATTTATTATGTATTTCTTCATTTATTACCATTTTGGTATTCATTAGCAATATGGTATTTAAAAAATTGTAAACAAATTTATATTTCAATTTCTTATCAAATGATGATTAACATATATCTTTATTTCCATTTAATATATGTCATGATTACATATCTAGAGGGGATATTTTATATTTTTAGGATATATCCCATTACAGTTGCCTTCTGCAAAACAAAAAAAGTTTATCATTTCACGGTGGCATCCAACGAATAAATAGTTTATATTGTGAATTAAAAAGACACCTTTTATAAAAGGTCTATACGATCTTCTCTTGTCCTACTTATTTATCTTTCTTCATTGTTTTCAGGCTAACCCAACACAACCATCAGGACTGGTCAGTGTGTCACGAGATATATCGTCAGGAACCAATCAGGAGACAGCTTCTATAACACTGCTTACACCGGGGATAAACTTATACTGGGTGCTGCCTAATTTTATGGGTACGAGATCAAACTTTATCTGTTTACTACATTTCAAAATTCTATTTCTAGGGCCTATTGTGCGCAATTTAATATTGTACTCTATTACAGAGTTGGTACACATGGACAGTTGAAAAATGTATTAAGAAATAGGAAGAAGAGTTGGATATGACATATCCTAAGGGGGAAGGTCTACTAATAGAGGTCAATGATGGTAGAATAAAGGAAAAAGTGGCAGGGAGAGGCCGAGAGGCATGTTATGATTTAATGACCCACGCATATGTAGAAATGAAGAGGAAAGCGTGAGACAGAGAAGAGTGAAGGCGTTATATACAATGGACCTGCCAGTAGGCAGTTCACTAAAAGAGACGACACTTTTACGTTTAATTTTTTTCAGGTAACATGCTAAATTTCTACGAGAACACAATACGCATGACCATTGACTGGATCCCATTGGACAATTCACTTCTCGGCCTCAGTAGCGGCGCACTAATGAACGCCCGCCTGCTGTTGTTAGGCCGCGGAACCAGTTCATTCCTGTTCAAACCGGTTAGCAACGAGACGGTGCAGTACAACGTTACCAGCCTGGTGAATTTTGTTTTGTCTGTCGAGAATCTAGTCAATCCAACAGTAGGGAGTAGCACTGGCACTAGGGAACAGCTGATGCTTGGACTGAGTGATGTAAGAGCAGTGCTTCTCCCTGCTGCCTTCTTCACCCGTCCCCATACTACCAGGTATTACATGGTTCATCTCTTAAACCCTATAGTATAATACATTTTGTTGAACTATGTACTGTTTTAATGTTACTTTCTTCACATGTCCCCACATTACCGGGTATTACATGAAAAAACATTTAAACATATTTTTAGTTATTGATTTATATTGGTTCCAGCTTGTAGCTGAAGCGAGTATTTTGATCCAATTAAAGGTAACTGCAACTGTGTAATCGGTGGTGGTTTATTTCGATTTACTGTGATGTCTTTTTATCCTACTTTTAAATTTTTTATTGTTTGAATTGTTTTCTGTTATTTTTCTTCCTTTCAAATGTTGACGATTAAAGAAGTAGATATATATATTACATGGTTCATCTCTTAGAGCCAATATTATAATACATTTTGTTAACCAATGTACTGCTTTAATGTTGCGTTCTAGTCGATATTTTATTTGTTTATTTCGTTTTTTAATAATTTCTTGAAGGTTTAAATTAATTAGCAATGTAAAAGCTGATAAAGCTAGTGTTAACGTCAGTTTCCTCACTCGAAAGTGATGTCTGTGACGGGTCAGCCCAGGATTTGAACCCCTCACATACTGATCCGCGGTGGAATATCTTACCGACATCGCCACTGGCTCCAGCGAGTGACGAGATAATAACCTTTAATTACATTAATATTTACTTAATGTAATTATATTAATGTTATTTATTTAATAACGTTAATATTTATAAAAATACATTTAATTCACGTATTATGCAGGTTGAGAAGGGTTGAGTATATCTTACAGCCTCAGAACGTTGAAGAATGCTTCTGTCCCACAGGCTACCATGGAAGTTCTTGCGAGGTTGAGACTATATGAAATTTTTAAGATTAACTTCTCTCTCTCTCTCTCTCTCTCTCTCTCTCTCTCTCTCGCTAGAGTTCTGCAAGCGGCAGGTCCATCGTACACATTACTACTCATATACTGCTTTCACGCTCCATAAAGAGCACGACATCGATTAACGAGTTAAGTCCTTGGCAAATAACTTAGCCTATACACAGCCTAGTGTAGCCTATATCTTGGGAATTATACGGCTATAGGCCTATGTAGGGGTTTCTCTGCGGGAACATAACTGGCCAAACTATATTTGAAAATGGATGACAATTAAGAACTCAAGAAAACTTAGTCCTTCAGTAATTGGTAAAGTTTGATATGAAAATAGTAACAAAAGTCTGAAATATTTAAAACTTTTTACAGGGGTATATTTTTTTACTCACCCTATATATTTCTAGCCCATTATGGCACTACCTACTGGCAGGTCCATGATATATAACGCATAGACTCATCTCAATCTTACTTTTCCCTCTTCATGTCAACATACGAATGGATCTTTAAATCGTATATCATGATATACTATTATTCTTGGAGAATTCTGCTTAACAAGAGGTGGGCCTCCTTACACCTTCCTCAGCTTCGACTAACATTTATATACAGTATATATATATACAGTGTATATATATACTGTGTATATATATACAGTGTATATATATATACAGTGTATATATATATATATATATATATATAATAGAAATATATCAATATATTAAAATATGTTAATATAATTAATTAATATATAATTAATAATATAATTTCTATTAATTAATTATTATTTCTATTATCAATTAGTGTTTAGTATATATCTGTTGCTGCAGAGATGCGCTGCTGGCTTCACTAGGTCTAACACTACGGGTCACGCTTATCTTGGTCAGTGCATTCCATGTCAGTGTAACGGTCACTCGCTGTTCTGTAATGAGGTCACCGGCCAGTGCACCAACTGTCTGCGTAATACAGAGGGTAAATCTAGCCTCTGTGCTCTGTGGTAACGTACATATATATATATATATATATATATATATATATATATATATATATATATATATATATACCGATTGGGTCAAAAAGACTGACCCCCTACAAAAATTTTTCTATAACTTTTGTATCTGATGTCTCTTTATCATGTAAATTTATGCACTTATTCATGGTCCAATTCTACATATATGCTGAAAATTGCATGGAAATTTATGCGTAACAATTCGAGTTACAGATCCTTTTGCGCCACGCCCCTACCTATTCTAGATTCTCCAACAGAAAATTTCTATAACTTTGGCATCTGATGTCTCTTTATCATTTATTTTGAGGCGATTATTCGTGATCCAATTCTACACAAATGGCGGAAAATATATGATAATATATGCACCACAATTCCAGTTACAGATCTTTTTGCGCCATGCTCCTACCTCTCCTAGATTCTCTAAGCAGTTTGCCACTCTAAGTCACCATAAGTTGTAAATACAAATGCTCCATGAGCAAGGTTACGGGGTGAAAAGAATAAATCAAGCCTATCCGCTGAAAGGATGGTCCTTGCCAAATATTAAGAGTATTTGCCGGAAGATTGCAGAGAGAGAGCAACTGATAGAAGGGCGGGCAGTGGCTGGCCTAAAAGTGTCAGAATACCGGCAAATATTGCTGCTGTTGAGGAAATAATTTGTTCTTATGAAGGAGAGCCTGTAACACATCGTAATACACGTCAGATATAGCAAGTACTAGGGATTTCTGCCTCATCAGTTCGCAGGATTGCTACTATATATATGACCATATATATTGCTACTATATATTGCTACTATATATATATATATGAATATATATATATATACATATATATATATATATAATATGTATATATATATATATATATATTCATATATATACATATATATATATATAATATTATATTATATATATACTGTACTGTACTGTAAAGTACATGTATATCGAAGGCATTCGACTAAAGTGTGATATTGATATTCATATTTTATATTCATATTTTTAATTTCCACACAGGGCAACAATTTTTAAGGAGTTTTGAATCTCTGACAACAGAGAGCACTACAGTATGACCCTTACCTCCGACTGAACTCCGAATTTTGGCGTGCACCGTTTTGGACCCCATACTCTGCTTATCGGATTGGATTTGATACCATACTGCTCAATTTTGTCATGGACGACAGTAGCACTTTAATTCCGTTGTTGTTGTTGTTGTTGAAGAATACGTTGCAGTATTTGGACTGGTTTATTTTGAAATTTGCACCTCTTTGGATCTTCTATTTTCTCACTGGCTTTGATGTGTCTCAATAGTGCTCGATGTTATTACGGAGGCCATTAATACCCTAATTGTAGTTATTTTACTATTTACTTTTGACTAAGAAATATTAACTATATAAAAATAATACATATTGATATAATTATATTAATATTATTAATTATTATTAATAAAATAATAATACTTCTATATTAATAGTACTAGTAAATAATAATGCTTTTATATTAATAGTACTAGTAAATAATAATACTTTTATAAACAGCGATGGTTACTGCGCAGGTTCTAAGTGTGAGAGGTGTAAGCCAGGCCACTACAGAGATAACGCCACTGATGCCACTCAGCCCTGTAAGAAATGCCCCTGTGACCCGCCCCGTGCTGCCGCGACTGAGTGCAGGTACAACAACTCCGTAGTCCAGTGCATCGGCTGCTCTGAGGGCTACACGGGAAACACCTGCGAATCGTTTGTATAGTCTCTATCAGTTGCGACCCTGCATCATATCTATCATGCTCTGATCTCGAATAATAACGATACTGATATACAAATAGTGATGCATATCCCCTTGGGTCCATGGAAGGTTAATTTTGTATCGGAGCTTGATGCCGATTGGCGCTATCAATTGCAAATATTCGTTTAACCAAGGAAAGGATTAATAATAACCTGCTAGTATCCTGTAAAGCGCTTGATTGTGCTTTGATTTCGAATCATATCATCATCATCCCTTGAATCCCAGTTTAGCCATAATCGGGATACGCATAAACTGTCTCAAATCCTCTCTATCCTACTTAATTTCATGTCTATCACGCGCTGATTTCGAATAGTAATGATTAACCTTGGAAAGGGTTAATAATAGCCTGCTAGTAACCTATAAAGCGGTCTCGAAGACCGGACCCCAGTCTTCGAGACTGCTTTATTATGCTCTGATTTCGAATTATACCATCATCATCCATTGAATGCCAGTTTAGATAAGGTCGGGACAATAATAGACTGTCTCAAATCCTCTCTGTCCCACACCATATCCTCAGTCAATCCACTATTTCAAACATTTCCATTTGTTTGCTCTGATTGCTCTTATTTCGAATAATAATGATTAACAACGGAAAGGATTAATAATAACCTGCTAGGAACCTGTAATGCGGTCTCTAAGACCGGACACCGGCCTTTTTAATTAAAATTGGATAGTTAATGTAAACATCTAATTGATATTTAATTTAATTATCTAATCGAGATTTGGTTAAATTATATACCAAATCGATATTTAATTTGTCTAATCGTTTGTTAATTTTTTAATCTAATTGAGAGTTAATTAACTTTGTAAACGATAGTTAATTTTAAAATTTAATCGAAATTTTTAAAAATTTAATATTCGATATTTAATTTAAATATGTAAAGGATTGTTAACTATCAATCGTTAATTTAATAATAAAACTGTTACGATTTGTTCCTCAGGGTTGAATCAATAAATAGTTATAATCAATAAATAGTTATAATTATTAAATAGTTATAATTAATAAATAGTTATAATTTTTAAATAGTTATAATTAATAAATAGTTATAATTATTAAATAGTTATAATTAATAAATAGTTATAATTATTAAATAGTTATAATTATTAAATAGTTATAATTAATAAATAGTTATAATTAATAAATAGCTATTCTAACAACAATAGAATCCACCATTAGGCTATATTAGATCAATCATAAAGGGTTTGTGTGGTAGGAGGGTACTAAACCAGAAGTGAGGAATTCAAAGGGAAACCACCTTATATGCTTTATGAAATATATTGACTACATCGTAGTGTGAATATGGAATAGCCCTTTGAAAAGAAGTTACATTTTGTTCGATGGATCGATGTTTATGTAACTGAGCGCGAAAGTAAAATGTGAATAGAAATGGGTACATTGAACCTGCCAAATACAGAAAGATACTGAGAGATTTGTAGACTTTCTGATTAACTGATTGATTAATGCTATAGTTAATTGACTGATTAATTAACTGATTGATTGGTGTTTTGAATAATTAACTGATTAATTAACTGATTGATTGATGCAAGCTTCTAACTGTTTCATTCAGGTGTCTGCCATTTCACTGGCGCAGTGGTAACACTTGTGTGAAGTGCGACTGCAGTGGCAACGCTGCCACGTGTGATCCGCTCACAGGTTTGGGTTCTTTCAACTAGTTTTCACAATTTGTTAGAGACGTCCCTGACAATATTATCTCTCTATCTCTCTAGTTGCACTGCCTACTGGCTGGTCCATAGTGTAAAGCGCCTCCTTCTCTGTCTGCCGTTTTTCTATCGACTTTTTTCTAATGTTCACATATGAGTAGATTTTTAAATCATCTAACATTCCTAATCTCGGTCTGTTTCTGCTTCTCTTTCCTTCCATTCCACCTTCTATTACCTCTTTAATAAACTACCCCCCTTAGAGTGTGTCCTATACAGTTATACAATTTTTCCAATTTCTTATAGCATTTTTCAACTGCCTATATCTATCAACTCTCATTTGCAACGTTAGGGTCAAGTTTGTCTTTTCTATTCTTCACCATATCCATATTTCCAAGGCTTCTAAAGCTGGTAAAGCTAATGTTAATGTCAGTATCCACACTTGAAAGCGATATCAGTGACGGGTGAAGAATTTTGGAAATTAATTGGAGCTAAATCCTCCCCCAATATTTTCTAGCTGGTATGTTTGACAACTAATTTTAGGCAGGTGCATTGGCTGCGCTAATAACACAGTGGGCTTCAACTGTAACACCTGCATCAGTAACTGGTTTGGTAACCCCGTTAGATTCAGTAACGGCAGCTTCGCTACCAACTACACCACCTGCTCAGGTCTGATCTCATCATCATCATCATCATCATCATCATCATCATCATCGTCATCATCATCATCATTATCATCACAATCATCATCTTCTTCCCCTGAATCCCAGTTTAACTAGGGTCGGTATACGAACAGACTGTCTCTCTGTCCTACATCGTATCATCAATCAATCCACTATATTGAAGCAACTAAATATATTTTTACTTATTAATTGCTGATTGAGATGTCCCTGACATTGCCTTATGGCGAGGAACCTCGGGTTAAACTCTAATTGTTTGATAGATGAATGTTATTTTGACATCATGAGCACGTTATGAGAGATTGACACATAGAGATTTTCCTCGTGTTGTGTCCGGGTTGTCTGAATAATAAACCAACCGTGTAGAATGTCGTAGAAGGCGACGTAAAAACAAAATCCAAACCAACGGCTGAAAGGGCATTCGGTTGGTGAGCGATTTGGCTCCAAAAATTGCTACAAAATTTCAATGAATGGAAACATTTAAAAGAATTCGTATCCCGACCATAATTAAGCTGAGATTTGAGGGAAGATGATGATGATGAAGAGAGATGGACGCAGGTACACGTACATCATTGTCCAGAAGTAAAGACTTGGCTGCAAGCTTTATTCATGTTAAAACTGATGATGATTTACAGTGGAGATTACCAATGAGAGATCTTTTTACAAATCATTGGTTAAGCAAAACATAAAATAAGAGGTCATAGAGGGTAGAATAGAAGGAAAGGGAAGCAAAGGTAGACCTAGATTAGAAATGTTAGATGATATAAAGAACCATTCATGTGTGGACATGAAGAGAGAGAGAGAGAGAGAGAGGGAGGGACGGGGTACAGAGAGAGAGAGAGAGAGAGAGAGAGAGAAAGAGAGAGAGAATTAGAGACAACGTGTTATGTGATTGAGATGTTTTCATAACAAAAACGTAACGAATAATGAACATGCGGTAACTCTTAATACCGTTATATTTAGCAAAATCACCTTAATTATGATAAATTGCCTTACCGGGTTGTAACAGCTAAACATGTCATAACAGAAATGCACATGATAAAGTTAGAGAACGCATGTGAAGTAGCAGCGATATATTATAAGCAAAAGCATAAAATAGATAGATAGATAAATAGTGAAATATAAATCGAAAAGCCGTGATAGATAGATTATACTAGAAAAGATTTCAAATTAAGAATAACAATCATTGTTCTTGAAAGTCAAATTTTAATGCAACAACATGTCAATTGGAACACTTGGTACTTGAAGCGATAGCATATTAACAAGTGCGTTCTAAATATGTACAAGCATATTCGTGATACCGATATTTTATTAAATAAATATATAAAAATAACCAAAATCTTGTATGACAGAATTCTTTAGTTGCGTAAGTATGTAGTCTTTATTTCACCACTATAATTAGACCGCAGTTAATTCACAAGTAATATCACAAGCATATCTAAGGGGAAAATGTCTATTAAAAGAGGTAATATAAGGTAGTATGGAAGAAATAAGAGGCAGAGAAGGCCGAGATTGGGTACGATAGATGATTTAAAGACCCACTTATTTATGGAAATGAGAGCAAGAAAGCGAAAGACTGAGAAGAGTAGAGGCGTTATCTACCATTGACCTGCCAGTAGGCAGGTCAATGGTAGATAACGTCTCTCTCTAAGACAGAGAGACAGAGAGAGAGAGAGAGAGAGAGAGAGAGAGAAAGAGAGAGAACACAAGCTTATAATATAAGCGGACAATTTAAAAATTCTCCTGCGTTTCAGCAACGAAACATAATAAAACAATTCAAGCATTAATGTCTAAGGATTTTACATTGAATTTAAAAAATGAAATTGAAACAAATTTTGAAGTGAATTAAAAATAATTAAATCTGATAAATCTCAAAATAAATATCATTACCTCCTTTGTGATACCCCTTATCCTGATCGTTTGTTTAGTTTGTAGTTAAACATGCTGTGTTTAATATTTAGTATGACTCAAAAGAAATAAAAAGTTTGTTTACTTATTGGTGCAAGTAGGGGCCTATAATTGTCTGAATTAATCTGGTAGGCCTACATGTATAATCAACTTATTATATGTTTGCACAATCTGATTTCTATGATTTTATTGCTGTATATACATGTAAGTGTTTCAAAAAGGCGTTCTTCCCTTTATTTCTTTTTCTTTCTAATGTTGATCGTTCATAACTCACCTGGAATGCAGGTGATAAATGAATAAATAAAATATATTAGTGGAAAATATATACAATGGTGAAAAGAATATATATACTGTATACATTTATATGTATATTTATATATATATATATATATATATATAATATATATATATATACATACACATGTATATATATATATATTTATATAATATATATATATATATATATATATATAATATATATATATATATATATATATATATATATATATATATACAACAATCCTGTTTACCTCAATAAATCATATATTACATTTTAAGTATACTAATAAATATATAATAAACAATAATGTAATACTTAATGTGCAATATAGAATAAACAATTCTGTTTACCCCAATACATCATATATTACTTTTAATAGAAACATGTTTAATAAAAGATGTGTGATACTGTATATATTCTATGGTATTTTTGAACACAATTAAATACAATAAGCCAATTGCAATACAAGAAGAAGGCAGCAGGAAACTATCACACATATGGAACACAACACAGTAGATTCAGTTAAGCGTGTATGAGTAACGCTCGGTGAGTATTTTTATATAAGAAAATTAAAACAATATTTAACTAAAAAGATATCAACCAAAATTGAGAGTAAAATTCAGTCACAAAGTCGATAACAGTCAGTCAGCAGGACTGATGACCAACAGACGACCTGATTCCTCGCCAACGAACAGTCGATGACTGAATGTGTCATAGTAGAGACGAACTGGTCTCTTGAAATCACGCGGAGTGTTAACTAAAACACCTTTATTAAGATCTGTGTCTACCTGAAGAACTAGATTATCTACAGGAACGGCCACAAAGATTCGATGACCGCTATCGTCTATCGCTAATGAGCACGGATATTTAATCGCTTCTCTACCTGCTTCTGTTACTTCATGGTGCTTCAAGATATTGCTGTGTTTCTTAGTTCTAATCACTCTTCCGCCGTGATTTTCAGATGCTTCGCAGACAATAAATTGATCGCCGCTCAACTGTATTGTATGAGACGCATGTCGGATGTTTTTATCAAATAGTATCTCACGCAGCAGTTGACCGTCGCTCGTGTATTCCACTACACCACTCTCACCTTCAGTGAATCTAATCAACACAGTTACCAGTAGCGTGTGCTTTTCAGTCACAGACAGACCCCACGGCTCTCGATTCTCTACCAACTCCCAGCCAGTAATGGAATTTTTTTCATTAAGATCGATTTTGTGAATTGATTTCACAGATAAATCACTGATATACAGGAATCTATTTTTGGAGCATCCAGCTAGAAAGGCAGGTATCTTCAGCTTATGTACCTCGATATATCCTAACGGCGCCAGATTTTGTGAGTTATACACGTTAACCTTGGCACACCCCTCCCATGCAACGAAGATGTCACTATTCACGACGGTTAAGCCTACCACTTTTTTTTTTTTTTTTGCTATGATTTCAATGTTAAAGTTGACACTCCGCGGGGATCCGTTATTGCCTAAACCAATAAAATCATAATTGCAAAATTAATTAAAATATTGCAAACTGAACTAAAATTGTAGACTCGAATGATGAGTAAAACGTTGTAGATAACAAATATTTATGTAGCAGTATGAATAGCATAAATGCTATTCAAGTTGTTAATAATTTCAATAATAGAGATAGTACTGTCAACATTGGAGTAATAGACATATGTAAAGCGTTCGATAAGTGTAATGTATATGGCGTACTTCATTTACTTCAGCGAAAAAAGTTAATAAAAATGTAATAAATATACTCGAAAATTGGTTTACAAAAAGCGGAACTTCTGTTAATTGGACTGAATAGGAAACTCGATATGTTCCTCTTTTGTCTGGGATTCAGCAAGGTGGAATACTGTCGCCAATTCTATTTGCACTTTTTGTAGACAACGTCCTAATTAATAATTATTACTGTAGATGAATTACTTGCAGCCGCTGCCATGAACTTCCATAATAAGGTTGGCCTGTTCTTCCATTACGCGGATCTCTTTTTGGTTTTTCCAGTAGGCCTATATGTGGAAGACAGCTTTCAAGTCGCTAAAGAATAGATCGACTGGATATTTCACATATTGAAAGAAAAGAGGCAACAACGAAAGCAACTAGGAAGAAAATAAAATTACTTCAGAATTCTATTTTACCTAAGTTAATATATGTAGGCCTACAGTAATACATGTAGGATGTGGATGAGGCAGATCACCTGCTAATGCATCACTTTTCTTGATAAAATCAGTGCTTTCTTGAAACACCAAAGCATACTTTAAGTAAAAATATGTCCGTCGACTCTGACCTTTACCTTAACTGTTAGAAAAGAGAGAAATATTAAAAGTTCTTTCATATTTTGCGCAATTCTCGTGTAGCTATTTAAAAGAAACGTTATGCCATTATCGTTACCTGTGTAATGTCTATTTATTTTAAATCAGCAGCTATTAATAGCCATATGATTAGTTGTGTAAAATTCCTAAGATTAGAGGGTATAATTTTGTAGAGATGGAAATTTTATGAATTTCCAGAGTTCGTTTCGGTTAATTGAAAATGAAAGTTCGGTTCGAGTTCGGTTAGCAGTTGACAATTTGAGAGTTCGGTTCGTTTCGGTTTGTTGAAAATGAGAGTTCGGTTCCGTTTTGGTTCGGTTAGCAGTTGACAATTTGAGAGATCGGTTAGGTTCGGCATCCTTCTAACAAGCGTTCGGGTTCGGTTCGGGTTCGGCTTGCTTTCCACCTCGCAAGAGTTAGATTCGAGTTCGAAATGGTTTGGTTTGGATAATGTTGCAATTATTTAACATTAGTTATAATAATCTTGGTTATGATAAACATATTTAAAATGGTTTATGGTAAATGTGCTAAAAAATACTTGATGTCATATTAATTGCGACATATTTTACCTGAATTAAAATATGACAATGAAGAAGAAAAAAGTGGTAGGCTATTTATTCCTGTACATTTCTTAAAATGTTGTAAGTTGACCAACACATGTTCATAAAATAGATATTTAGCTTTATTACTGTATCTGAAATATTCTCCTTGATTATAACCAGCAAACAGAATGCTTCATCAATTTAAACATAAATTTAGTCACTAGGCCTATATATTAAAAGCAATTATAATTAAGTGAAAATTTATTGACTAATATTTGATCAACTATTTCAGAGACAAAGTGCAATTTATTACCATAAAAATGTCAAATAAGGACGATTTGGTAAACACGTGAACTTTCACAGAAAAGTTATCATAATATATACCCTTTGCTATCAACTGAACCAGTAATAAATTTCATAATTTATCTGAGGGTTTAAAATGTGAAACTAAGAGTTTATTTGTGTCCAACTAATCCTTTGAATTCTTCTCCATATCGACATTTCCAATGCCTCTAGTTTTCTGAAATTTTCTTTCCTTGATGTTCATATGTTTCAAATCTATATCATAGCGTGGTCCATACCAAGGTTCTCGCTAACTTTATCTTGATGTTTTTCTGCTTTTTGTTAAAAGGTCTTTCCTATTATCGACGGCTTCTTTTTCTTGTGAAATCCTACAATATATTTCAGTCTCACATTTCCCATCATCTGTTATAGTATGACCTAAATATTTGAAACTCCTTACCTCTTCCAATTTCGTAACATTTATTTTAATATTGACTTCACCTCCATTCTGGGATACTCTCGTCACTTTTCTCTCTTTGATGTTAATCTTCATTCCATTTTTCAATGCGTATCATTCAGACTTTCCATTATCTTCTGTAGACCAGTCTCGCTTCCCCGTGCCATTCGTTTGTAACGCTACCATTCCTTTGTATCGCTATCTTGTATTAATTTAAAACTTTGTGTCGGAACTAGCTTACCTGAATATGTGCTGTTTGATACTGTAAGACATGTAAATACAAAAACTAATATATATTTTTATTGTTCTTATTATCTTTATATAATGTCAAGCATTCTCCATAATATCTAAATGAAGAATATGAAAATAGCTGAAAAGGAAAATGTTCTTTTCTCCAGAGGCTGGCAAAGGAGAAAAGAACTTCAGGAGATCGGTTCGGTTCGGTTTGAACGAAGTAAAGGTTCGGGTTCGGTTCGGGTTCGGCCAGAGTCTGGGTTCGGTTCGGCCAAAATTCCAGATTTTGGGGTTCGGTTCGGGTTCTGTTCGATTCCCATCTCTAGAATTTTGTCTAACGTTTCACAAATGAAATTAAATTGACCAGAACCGATAATTAAAAAAGAAGAAGATGTAAAGAACGCTGGTATATATGGCAAAGATGGACAAATGAAAACAGAGCTGATGAAGTAAAGGAAAGAAGGAGAGAGAATAATTATGATTCCAAAGCTGCTTAACCCATAGGCACCCAATTTTTTGCTTTCCGCTGAAGACCCCTGAATTTTGTGAGTAGTTTTCTACTGTAATTTGTTAAGGTTTTTGGACTAATTTGCTGCAGTAAGATAATAGCAATTCAATATAGAGCATGAATGAATGCTAATGAATAATCTGAATGATGCGGTATTGATATACATGTATAGTAGGCCTATTATAATACGCCTACTATATATCAATACCGCATCATTCAGACTATTCATTTGCATTCATTCATTCTCTATATTGAATTGCTATGTATCTTACTGCAGAAAATTAGTCCAAAAACATATACAGAGTACATTTTTATGTTGATCTTAATTAGGATCAGCATAGAAAACATAAGTTATGAGAATATCAGTGGAATGAGATATATAGTCGATATTACATAAAATGGTTAGAGATTGGAAAAAGTAAAGTATAAATATTTAGTCATACATTAACAAAGGATGTAAAGCGTAAAACTGAACTCTGCAGTGGCATTGCACAATTAAAAGGGGCCTTAGGTAATAGGAAAATCTTTTAGGGAATAGTCTAGAAAGCGACAGAGATAAAGAGAGTGAAAGCTGCGATATGGACCTCGTCATTACATGGATATGAATCATGAACCTTAAGGAAGGAATACAACAGCAGACTGGAAAGGTTAGATATATGGATATGAAGATGCATGGAAAAGATTAGAGGGAGTCAGAAAGTTACTAATGAAGAAATTCTGGAAAGAGTTGGTAGAGATAGAGAGTTGATAAATGCATTAAGATACAAGAAGAAAAACTGTATATGACGTATTGAAAGGGGAGAACGTTACCTAAAGGACGCCGTAGCAGGTAGACTAGAAGGAATGAGAAGCTGAGGAAGACCGGAATTTTAAGCTGATTTAAATGTTAACCCATTTGTAGAATTTAGGAAGAAAAAAACGCAAAACAAAAAACAGTGGAATGTTTCTGTGCCATGGACCTGTCAGTAGGCAGTACACTAAGATATATATATATATATATATATATATATATATATATATATATATATATGTATATATAATGTATATATATAATGTATATATATATATATAATTTAAATTTTACGATGTCTATAAATATATATATATATATATATATATATATATATATATATTTATATTTATATATATGCGTGCGCGTGTGTGTGACTGTGTGCGTCTGTGTGTGTATATGTTTGCATTTTATTACATTGCTTGTATATTAACCTAAGTAACTGTTGTAAAGTTTAAAGATACCCTTAGCATGATATACTCCATTAAACATTGCACATTATATGTAATTGTTATATACTGTATATATATATATATATATATATATATATATATATATATATATAACATAAAATATATGTTATATATATAACATATAATATATATATATAAAACATATATATATATATATATATATATATATATATAATATGTATATATATATATATATATGTATATATATATATATATATATATATATATAATGTATGTATATATACTGTATATATACACACATGTGTATACTGCATATATTCTAACGGTAATGGAGGAAAAGTCTGCAACCGACACGAAGGCCTTAAACGTTACACAATTAAGTGCTGGGTGTCCCTGCTAAGGCGGGAAGCTAGGGCTGTTAGGTTACTTCTATACTTTAAGAATTCGAGACCATTTCTAACATTTCATATTATATTACAACATTCATACATACATGCATACATGAAGACACTGTCTTTAAACTAATGCATTAATGGCTTGTAACAATTACCGTTCAATTAATAAAATGTAACTTCTAAAGTTAATATTTTAAATATAATTCGAACACATGACCCAGATAGAAGCTGCCGTCCACAAAAGACAACCCTATAGGAAAGACTAAGTAAAACTCAGTTGCTATCTACAGACATGACTACCCTTCTATCTCAGAAACTAACTAAGAACTGAGCATTCTAGAGGTCTGGAATAAGAAGGAAAGACTAGAAAGAGAGAGAGCGTACTAGATAAGAGTGGGCACAAGACTAGAGATACATAGAGAACTGGAACAAGTAAGAAACCCGTTTATATAGTATCCTACAAGAAGAAGCGCGACGCATGCGCACTGAACAGGATTTGAATCCACCAACAACTACATGCCAATGACGCATATAATTGATATTCCAGAGAAGAAAGATACAAGGTTTAAGTGTCATTAATTAACTGTAGAATAGAAAAGGTAAATAAGAGTGGATTAAACTAGTCAAAGGATACCGAGATATAGGACAGGAAAATAACAATTAATAATAGTGAATGAAAGACCAGAATGCTTTCATTCCACCATAATATATATATATATATATATATATATATATATTCAGGAAACTGGAGGCGTTGGAAATGTGGATTTGGAGAAGAATGGGGAGGATTAGCTGGAATCAAAAGGTTACAAATAAGGAAGTTCTGGAGAGAGTTGACACATACATATACAGAGAGACAGTTGATAAATGTATTAAGAAATAGGAAAGACGAGTTGGATAGAAACATTCTTAGAGGGAAAAGTCTATTAATAGAGGTCATAGATTGTAGAATGGAAGTTAGGAGAGGCAGGGGCAGGCCGCTATAAGGTATGTTAGATAATTTAAAGACCAACTTATTTGTGAAAATGAAGAAGAAAGCAGAATACAGAGAAGAGTAGAGGCGTTATATACTATTGACCTGGGAGAAGGCAGTGCACTAATATATATATATATATATATATATATAGAGAGAGAGAGAGAGAGAGAGCGAGAGAGAGAGAGAGCGAGAGAGAGAGAGAATGAGAGAGAGAGAGAGAGAGAGAGTAAGATATATCAGGTATTATATTTTATTAAGATATTGTATGTCCTACTTGTATAAACCACTTCTCCTATAAGTTTCCGTATATCGTCTACAGAAAAAGTCGAATGGATGAACTTCAGTCCCTTTTCATATCCAACTTCGATATCTTTTACGATGTTATGATGCCCTGCTTGTTCGTCGGTCCTCTTGTGTAACATGTCACCATCTCTTATTACCGTGATGTCCATAATGTTAAAAAGCAACTTTCTGGTTTCTTCAAGCCATCTGTTTAAATCCTTAGAATGAGACTCTAGCTGGTCCTTTTGACTTTTCAATCTTTTCAGGACTTCATCCTTTACGGAATTCAACTTATTCTGCATCTTAGTTTCATATTTCTTTAGCTGCTCTATAGCATGGTTTATAGTCTTCTTCATAGTAGTTTCTGTAGCTGTTACCTGCTGCAGAAATTCTTGCTCAGATTTTTCGTTCTTTCTTATGATTTCGTCTACTTCATAAAGGAGCTTTTCGAGGCGGATTTTGTCTATTTCAGTGAGTTTTTTCATCTCCTTTGCGACGTCGAAAGTTGTTCTGCAGGTATGTGTGTCATGATCTGTGACTTTGCCTACCACGCATATTAGCTGCTTGCAGTCGTCGCAGAACAGGTCGATCTTGTTGTTGTGTTTGCTGCAATAGCTCGACCTTAACTGACGTAGTTCATCTTCGCTCGGTTTCTCTGCAATACTCACAATCCTATGTAGTTTTGCGACAGTTAATTTCTTGTGCGTTGCATTACATCGTTCACATAGATTCTGTTCACAGTCCATGCAAAATGAATCCGCTTCCTTTCCGCCTTCGATATCTTTGCATGCGTCACATATACTTCTGCTGCTTACCTCAGAAGAATTTCTTTCCTCTGAAGTTGATCCCATTTTTAGCCTTTTCATAAAATCATCGTCGGGTAGACTTTCCACGTCACCAGAAGACAACTGAAATGTGGTTCTACACAGGGGACATGGGATTTGATCTTCGCCAAGTTTATTACAAAGATCCCTCAGACACTCACAGCAGAAAGTGTGCAGACATGAGAGCTGCTTAGGTCTCTTGAATTCTCCTAAACATATGGAACATTGCATATCTTTCTTTATCTGATCCGATTCCGACATATCTGTCCAGGTATGTTATTGCCACACTAGAAAATGTTGTCTAAAATAGTAAGATTTTGAAATTAAATAGAATTATCTTACTGAAATTGCTATTATTTTATAGTGATTTTAGATTATAATACGCCTATGGTAAATGCATGAAGACCGCAACGTTCGTAATTCCGGGATAGTTTTAAAATCTAATATCTGGGTCACATTTTCCTATTTGAAGTTTTTTTACTCTTATGTAAATTTCAGTCTTGACTTTTATTTTATTATGTCGTACAACATTATGGGTAAACACATAATACAACCATCATCTTTGATGATATTCGTCACTTAAAATACAATATGTTTTAAACGTTGACAAATTATATATATACAGTATATATATAATTTTATATATATATATACATGTATATACAGATTATATATATACATGTATATATATACATGTATATATATATATATATATATATACATGTATATATATATATATATATATATATCATATATACATATGTATATATATATATATATATATATATATATATATATATATATATATATATATATATATTGGGTATTAACAAAGACTTTAGAAAATGAAATAGATGCATTTCATACAACATTACTAAATTACTAATAAATCTATTAAATATATAGATACTATCCATATATAATCAAAAATGAAGAAATATATGAAAGGACTAAAGAAATTCCTTGGAGTGATATCATAAAGAAAAAAGGTTAAGTTGGAATAGGACATATGATAAGATTACCCGAAAACACACCAATAAGGAAAGCTCTTAAACATAGGTTAACAAGTAATAAATTAAGAATATGTATTGGAAATAGGCATAATTTAATAAGACAATATACATGTAATAAAGATTTAAGTTCAATAGATACTAAATTTAATCTAACGGGTGGTGTTGTATATGATATCGCCATGGATCGTGATTGGTGGAGAAGAAAGATTGTAAGAGACTACTCTAGTGTCCACAAAGAGACGCCATAGAGTGTTGATGATTCATGTATATATATATATATATATATATATATATATATATATATATATATATATACACAATTATATATATATATATATATATATGTATATATATATATATAATTTGTCAACGTTTATACATCAATGCATATACTGTATATATACATATATATATATATATATATATATATATATATATATATATATGTACAACGTTTATACATCAATGCATATACTGTATATACGCATATACATATATATATATATATATATATATATATATATATATATAGATTTACTTCAGCGATGTATATACATATATATATCATCGTATCGCATATATATCTATACTATATATATGTATATATATATCTATATATATATATATATATATATATATATATATATATATATATATATATATATATATATATATACATACATAGGTCGGCGAATAAAGGTGTACAAACAAATTAATTTATCATTAATTGGGAACCTTTCAATTCTCTCTCTCTCTCTCTCACCCTTTCCCTCTCTAGTGTTCTGCGAAGTGACAGGTCTAATGTCCATATTCCTATCTATGCACCCTCACGCTCCATAATGAGCGCGCCGTCGATTAACGATTTTTCCCTTTACTAAAGCCGGTGCCTTATCCACACTTTATGTAGCCTATAGCGTTGGAATAATATAGCTTTTGATGCGGTTTCTCGTAACCTTCCTCAGTGCTTGCTCGATCTTCTCTTACGACAAGTGCAGTTTAAGGTTAGTCTATTGTTAAACTTCCCCGACACACCACCAAACATAGTACTTCTGTGTTTATAATTTTCAACCCTAACAGTCAGTTAACTTCTGTAGTATATGCTTAAGTTTGTGCGCTTTTTGTTACCAGATGGCTAAGTTAACAGCTTTTTTGTGAACTTACTCATCGTTTTCTTTCCTCAAAATTGTTACGTATCAAGTCGTAAGTAGTTTCATTGAGCGATCAAAGATCATCGCATCCGCTGCCAGTGAATTGTTTATTTCTGTCTAACACTCGGGCTATATTTAGATCACGTTAGACCTTCAGCCTATGATTTTAGCCTAGCTTAGTCAAATTAGGCACATGATGGCTAAACTTTCTGCTATTGATAAACTTATCAGTCAGACTCTTCAATTTTATATTCCGTAAGTTACTCACATGATATACCGCATGTGCTTGATAGTTCCCTTTCTTAGCTGCTGGTTTTGCAGTTTTCATTATTTCCCCCTTTTCCTCTCCATCCCTTCCATTGTTATTAGTAATCGTTGTCTTTTGTTGGTTCTCCAATAACAGCCGGCGCGGATTTAACAATAACGCTCCAACTCCCTGGGGATTATTTACATTCAAAGCTGTCGACACTCGGTCTTCCAAAGTGCTCGCCCACAAAGTACTAACCAAGCGCAACGTGGCTTTACTTTATTCAACTTACGCGCAACTTAACTGAGTGCGTTAAATCCCCTCGCCGTGAACGTGGTTACGGGCCTTGATCAGTTGATCTATATGAAAAGCTTATCCCGATAAAAGCTGGGATCTTAGGGCAATTAACCACCTTTTTAACTAGTAGATGGCCGAGGTTCACATATTGAACCAAAAGTGGGTATTGGTCGACCAAAATCAGCTGCTACAGATGCCCATATCAAAGCAGTTTGTGAATTGCTCTGCTCACAGGATGACAATCTGGGTAGGTAGCGTGCATTTCATTCTAGCATAGACGTCAATTTAGAGCGTTCTGATTGGCTGAAACATAATACATTTAAATTACTAAACAGATTACATCCGCTATCCATTACATAGTTCTATTAAATCTCAGTTGACCGAAAGATGCAGTTGTCCAGTTGCTAAGGAGCCGAGCTTTAGATCTTAAACTTAGAGCTTTCTACTTGGGCGCTCCTGCGCGCTCTCAGAGGAATAGGGTGTGGTCATCACGTCGAAGGAAAAAACTCCGCTGAAGAGATATAAAAAATGCTAAAGCTAAGATGAACGTCAATTTCCTCACTTGAATGCGATGTCAGTGACAGACGAGCCCAGGATTTGAACCCAGTACCTACTGATCCGCGGTTGAGTATCTTACCGACTTCGCCACTGGCTTCAGCCAGGAAAAGTCAGTCCAAAGTCAACGTTCCATACAGAGCATAGACAGATATATATATATATATATATATATATATATATATATATATATATGTATATTTCAGCATCAACACTGACAAATACAAATAGAAATATACATTTTGAATGAATAAAATAAAATAATTCCCAGAAACACAGGATATCAAACAGTCTGTAAAAAACTAGAACAACGGCCGTCAGGAAGATGATACACATCTTATCTAGCTAACCACCGTCTATAATTAGAATAATATCATGTATAATGCAAAATCAACGGAAATATACACCTAACTGTAGGCCTACATACACACTTAACTTATGATTGCTCTACAGTCTATTTTGAACAATTTTCTCAGACTGTTATTTATCTAGAAATCCATATGCTCCTTCCGTAGGAGACCCCAGTTATGCGTGAGAGTTTAAGTTAGTCACTTTAAGTCACGCTAATAAATAATTAATGCTTCAGTATTCAAAACATGCATAGCCTTTTTCAGAGTTAAAAAAAAATAACTCAACAGTAATCGCCTGGCTAGGTGTGTAGCCTACTGCTATGTGCAAAACCGCGTTGCGACACACACCCGTTAATTAATGCATCAAAGCTTGGGAGGTTCACAATATGTTCCAATACTGTGTCGTTTGTTGATCATATGAGTTAAAGCTGTTCAGATGCACGACCAATTGGTATCCCTGTTGCTTCGGAAATTTTTGAGCAATATTATATGATGGTTTCAAAGTTATATTTAATATAATTTCTGTACTACTCTCTTTCGCTGCCCGGCATGTATACATGTATGTATTTGACTGGAGCCAGTGGCGACGACGGCAAGGTATTCGACCGCGGAACAGTATGTACGGACTTCAAATCCTGGCCTTGTCCATCACATAACCTACATCGCTTTCAAGTGAGGGAACTGACGTTAACATTAGCTTTTAATACAGTACGATATTCAGACAAAAATAGCTGGCTGGTTTAAAGTAATATATTATTATCATTATTCCCAGCGGATATAGGCCTACCTTTACGCCCCATAACGAGCACTCTATCGATCAGTCAATTCATTCACTAAACGCTATGCCTAATCTAAACGTGTGGATACCTAGTACAGCCTATAGTCAGTGGTTAAAGTGAAAATTGAGAGCTATTGGAACTGTCAAGATTTTTCGATCCACCAAATTCAGGACCCCCTGTTATGTCAAAAATGGGAAGAAGGCCGTGAAACGCCCTTCAGAAAGAAAAGCTAGTGCAAATATGTTCCCCAAGTTGTTGCCACTTAAATCAATGACTATATAGCTTTTGAATAATGGCTTTTAAAGTTTCCAGTTGCCTTCCGTAGTTCTAGCTATGTCGTATTTTACGATAATCATTTTAGTTTTTCTCTGTTCCAAGCTAACAGGCCAATTAAATACTTTTATGTTCAATTAAAGGCTGATATTTATGTGATTTTTATGTTTGGCAAAATGGCTGCTCTTTGAGGGTCCACTCATTTTGAACGCTGTGGTATTATACAGACTTTGATATCAAATGTGTGTATTGAACCAGACATTTTTGAGATACGGTCTATGCAGTCTAGATTTTTTTAATTTTTATGTTCCAAAATTGTCAGTATAAATCTTAATGTTCCTCAAAACTGATAAAAATGCAATTCTCTATGCATGTCTATACTTTACTATTTTATCTTTTCTTCCTTAGCCAATTAATTAAAGTATTTTCACACATAATAAATTTACCATACTATGAAGTATATTTGTTATAAACATACTATGCCTGCTGATTAGGCTGAAAATATAACGAACTTAGATCAGCTTTAAACTTGTTTACGAAATAAAAGTGAAAGTAGAAAGAAACTATATTTATAATAACAACATAGATAAGGTTAACACTTTCAAGCTACACCTGCACTATTTTTGTACATAATCATAAAGAAGGAGATATATGAGTAATGCTAATTATACGTAATTATACTATATTTACACATATCTATATAATAATTATCCATGATTATACGATATTAAATATAATGATACAATATATGGCGTGTTCTACACATCAGTAGTTTCAAAAGTGTATAATTTTAACGATAATTGTTTTGAAAGGCGGAGAGAAAGGATTAAACAAATTTATTATAGAGTTTTAAAGCTGTGAAAGATTTAGAAGAGCGAAATATATGTTTTATTTCACAAAATTTCATAGAATAGGGCCTAATCACATCAATGAAAGATCTGAGTAATAAGTGCAATAATTCATGTAACATTGTCATGGACAACCGTAGCACGCTAATCATATTGTTGTTGTTGTTGTTGTTAAGTGCAAAACAAAATGTGCATAAGGAATTGAATAAAAACAAGGCCATCAAAGAGGACGCAAGGCCAATACAGAGGTAACCTTGTTGAACACCCAGTTTTCATTCTAGTACAGTTTTCCAGTAAAAGACTTTGAGAGAGTCTAAATCGTTTACAAATTATTATAGGCCTACAAAATCATTTTTATAAAGACAAAATTTAAATTAATTCACATTAAGTTTGATAACTAATTATAAACGTACGAGTGTTTGGTTAGAAATGGAAGATTACCAGCTATTTAGTAAGTTTGTATTTATAAGAGAAACTTGTAAGATAACTGATATTTCTACTACGAGTTGGCATTATTTCGTTCCAGTTTATACACTTCAATGCAGTAGCTAATGTGAGAGTGGATCATTGAAAAATAAATTCCTCCTGCAAGGCATGGGAATTAAATCTATACGATGAAACAATAACCAATTGACACTTTTTATCTTCTTCACAACGGTGTAAGGGTTCGCCTATCTAACCTGAGTTGCATAGGTAAATATTACTACATAAAATCAGTCAGACGATGAAATCCCTTTAGTGTACTTAGGCCTACATTGCTATACAATTCTACTGGACTTGCATACAAATAGGCCTATAGTAACAACGAGAACCATGAAATGTATCTACTAAAAGCTACACATACTTAGCGTAAGAGAGGAAAGAGTCCGACATAGAAAGACCAAGTTGCTATCTCACGTAGTAGAAGGAAGGCAGGAAAGAACCAATCTCTGACACCGCCGAGAGCAAATAAGAACGGAGAATAGTTACGATTCACCATTACAACCTTAGGGAGGACAAAGGTTGGTTTTTGAACCTAATTAATGACAGTCTTATTTACAGGAAGAGAGACAACAATAGCATTAATGAAAAGCACCAAAGTAACCAATTCTGTCATATATTTTCAAATTCTTGCTCTCACTCTTACTCCCAAGGCTAAAATCCTTGGTGTCATATTTGATGAAAATCTTGACTTCAAATCTCACATTCATCTGTCTGTCGTTCATCTTTCTTCCAGATCCGTCAAATCAGACAGATAAGGTCATATCTTTATAGACATTATTCCACAATTCTTGCTAACTCGATAGTACATTCTAAACTTGACTACAGCAACTCATTGCATGGCTATATGATTTACCTTCTTCTTCTCTCATACTTTTGCAACGCGTTCAGAATTCTCTAGCACGTGTTGTCTGTTGATCCTCAAGGCTTTAAACCACATCTAGTTCCTTGCTTAATGATCTTAAATGGCTTCCTGTGGTTCAAACAATGAAGTATATAATTTCTGTGCTAACTTTCAAAACACTTCTCTTTGGTAAACCTTCTTACCTTTCTGATCTCCTAATCCGATATCAACCTTCTCGTAAGCTTCGTTCTTCCTATGCCAAACTGCACAAAATTCCTAATATTCTCACTTAGTTAGGTAGACTTTCATTTTCTTTCTCAGCTCCTTCTGTTTGGAACTCTCTGCCGCATGATTTTCGCTCATGTTCTACTACCTCCACTATCCGTTGTAGGTTCAAAAGACATCTCTTTCCACGATACACTTTTTTCATCCTGCCTTACTATTTTTTATCACCGGACCGGCACCGTTTAGTATCTTTTTTCTTTCTCTTCAGCACATGTTTTTTTTCTTTCAGATCGTTTGAAGTGACTCGATTTGTAGTGACATGTGATGAGGGGACGTCCCTGACATCATCCTTGTATGAGGAAACGGACGTTAAACATTTATTATTATTTTTAGTACTGCTATTATTATTATTATTATTAAATGCCCTGGGCTGTAAAGGGCCCTGGACTAAAAAATAAGATAAAAGAGACTTTATTTAATTAAAAGTTTTAAAAAAGCGATTAAAATAATTCCTCTGCAATCTGGGAAGCCGCATTAGCCAAAGTTCCACTGAAACAGACTGCATTGAATCGCTGGAGAGCCAATAGACAGTCGCTGCCAAAGAAAAGATTTTCCGGGCTTATCACCAGTAATGGCGCTGGTCCTCCTGCCTATTTCGTCAATAAAGTCTGATGCGAGAGAGTTGATGGGCCCCAGGGTCTCAAAGGCAATAGGCATGTAGATATAGCTGCTAGAGATTTCGGCATACTTCAGAGTTTTCCTATTAGCCGCGGCCTATGCAGCAGCAGCAGCAGCAGCGCAAGATAGGCCGAGATTGCTTACTGAGATAGTGTCCGTAACAGTGACATCCCAGCTAACACACTTCCCCTCTGCCCATGGAATAGGAGAGACACCGTCTGGACGTTTACTATCAGTGCGGATCAATCCCAGGGGCTCTTTAATGGCTGGGATATTCGCTCGACTCAGGGCGCGCCAGATCAAGTCGTTTATGAACTGAAGTCTTATTATTATTATTATTATTATTATTATGAGTAATTAGTATTTCTCACATATCTCCTCCTTTATGATCAAGTATGTCACTACACTAGTACATGATTGTGTCAAAACATTTATTTGGTTTATTTTGGTGCAGGATATCAAAGCATAACAATCATTAGAGTCCTTAAACCCATATGTTAAGCATTTGAATTAATGCAGTAGGCCTATATTGAGAGAGATAGATGGAGAGAATTAGTTAGACATAAAAGAGAGAGAGAGATAGAAAGACATACAGAGAGAGATAGATGAATTAGCATGCATGAGCAATAAATAAAAATGAATTAATTTTATTTAACTCTATGCTGGCATATGATGGGCATATATATGCATCCCAATCAAATGCAGCTTCGCGTGTCTTTAGGCTGTACTAAGGACAAATAATATAAGATGCCTGCTTTCTAAATCAAATTTCCAAGTAATTAGGGCCTACAGTCATACATATTTTTTCTCAGTGAATCGTTAATTATAGAAAATAAGAAAATATTATGGCTCAATATTACCTAATGTAGGCCTATTTCTGAATACTTTGAAGCGAGATAAATATGATTTATTTCATTGCAAATAACTCAACGACATAAATGCTACAACAGCAAACGTTAACATTCATAGAAAAAGTGAAAAAGCGTGCACAACAAATAGAAAATACAAAGTAAATATTACGAATATGTACTGTAAAGCAATCAGCGATGATACACAGTATTTTTCTATCTGAACATCACACACTCCTTGCAATAGGCCTACATTTTAGAAAAAGCAACACATGTAATTGCATTTTTGGCGATTAATTAGCAGTTCACCAACCATTTAATAAATAATATTTGTAGAATTTGAAAATAGAAAACATGGAGATAGCATAGTATGTGGAATATTACCAAATTGTGGTAAAGTCGAGCATGGAAGCTGCAAACGGCATAAACATATATGTAAAAGCTTTTTAGCAGTTGGCAACTTATTCTTTCTCGATGCACAATGTAAATTCAGTTGAATCCAGACAGTTTAAATATTTTCTAGAAAGTTTAGCACTTACATGTAGACGAACACTTGCATGCGCCAATCCGTTAGTATACAATTGCCTAACCAGAATATTGAATTTAATGGTAAAGACCAATGTGCAAAAAAAACCTTCTGTCAAGGGATATTAATTCATATCCCGATCTAGGACAAGAAACGTAATCCAGTCAAGTTAGAAGATTATAGAGGTATTACAGTCGTTTATATTAACCCAAAAGTTTTGAATGCATTTTAATGCTATCAAAATCACCATCATCATTATCTTCTTCTTCGGGGAGGGGATTTAGCGCACTTAAGCTGCGCGACAATTGAACGACGTAAAGCTACGTTGCACGCGGTTAGTAAATTGTGAGCGACCACTTTGGAAGACCGAGTATCAACAGCTTTGAATGTAAATAATGCACAGGGTGTCTGGAGGTCGTACTTAAATCCGCGCCGGCCGCCACTGGAGCGCCAATAAAAGAAAATAGCCTTGCTAATAACCTTGCATGGAGGGGCAAAGGAGGAAATAACAAAAACTACGAAAACAGCAACCAAGAAAGGAATGTTGTACAGGCGGAATGTAATGTGTGTAACTATACGGAATAAACACAATTTTAAAAATCTTCATCATCTTCCTCATCATCAGCAGCAGCAGTAGCAGCAGCAGTTGCTTACGTTCTAAACAGAGTAAACAACAATGTAGGGCGGCAACATTACTCCATTCATTTCTATCCTTAGCAAGACCCACGGCCTTTTCCCTTTAAATGTTAATTTTTTAAAGATCTTGGTTAAATGCATTACTTGAAAAATACTTTGTTACTTCAGAAATACAGTTCAAATAGAAACGTTGGTATACAAATGTCAACGACTCATATAGAAATGCAGTCGATTAATCTACAGAAAAAAACATTCACAGTCTACACCATAATTCTAGCTAAGGCATTTGATAGCATAAACTTTGATATGCTCTTGGATACATTAATCGATATGATATTAACAAGATAGGTCTGTCCTAAGCAGAATCATAGAAAAATCTAAAATCAAATGTCTATTGATCTCAAACGAAAGGAAATATGAAAAGCAAAAGAGTTTTGAACATAGAATACAACACATAAAGAGAAAACATAGACCATATTAATCAATCAATATTAGGCCTACATTCATATGGGGTTGGCACAAATATACAATTGATAAAAAATCATAAAGAATAGAAATAGTAGCTGGATGGGTCATATCATGAAAGGCAATGGATTACTAGAAAGAGGTAATTGAAGGAAGGATGAAGGAAGGAGGGTTGGAGGAAGGCCGAGACTTGATACGCTAGAAGATTTTAAGATTAAATCGTTTGCTAATATGAATGGAAAACATATGATATAAACATGTGGATGAGTTATGTGATGGACCTCCCATTTATTTTTACTAGAATAACGAAGGAATAAATAAATAATTTATTATAATAAAGTTCTAAAACAATATAAAATATCGTATAAATGAATAGTGAATTGTATTTCATTTTGTTCACATTAAACATCAAAATAAATAAAGTAATTTTAATATGCAGTATTAGAGATTGCCCAAAAAGCCATAGAGCCTTCTCAAAGTCCCCAAAACATACAAAAACGTCATTTCCATATTCTGATCTTCTTTCGCAAATAACTCGCATTACCCCTATTGCTTCTCCTGTGCCGCATCCTTTCCTAAAACCAAATTTTGTCTTGCTCAGTACCATATCTGCGTTCGACTGAATCCGATTATTTATTATCTTTAATAAGATCTTCGATGCATGACGTATTAAACAGATTGGTCTCTATTCCGAACACGCACAGCATTGGCTTTTTTATAATTGGGATCACTACTGACTTGTTAAAGTAAGTCGTCTGGAAAAATACCTGTATTGCACACTTCCACACATACTTCCAATAACTTATTGAGTGTTTCTCCTTTCAACGTCTGCAAGAATTATGCTGGTATATCATCTATTCCGGCTGCTTTCCCTTTCGTCAGGGCGGTTCATAATATCGGGGCCCCATTTTTAGTTTTCTACTATATTTTCTTCTATTATAAAATTATCTTGAACTGATTTCCCATCCCAGCCTTTTCATGCAATTCCTCTAGATATTCTATCCATCTTTAAATTATTTCTTCCAGCTCTGTCTGCAATATTTTGTACCCACTCTACCAATGTTCTTTGCATCTCCCTTCTTTTTCTTATCGGTTCTTGTCAATATCCTGACGATCAGGTACAATAGACCAGACATATGTTTATCGAATTATCATGTATCTTCTCTACTCTCATATTCTGCTAAATTCTCAAACTTTTCAGTCCACTAATCGTCTTCTGCTTCGTCTGTAATTTTTCTAAGCTCGTTGTTTAATCTTATGGTTTTTCCTTGGGACGTGACTGAAATAACATATGAGTGAAAATATGACTTTAATCAGCAATTAAAGTTACGAAATAAGTTAACCTTTAACATAGACAAAAACGCTCCTGGCATAAAAGATAAATGTCATTTACATGGGTCCACGATTTACATGTTATACGATCGCATAAACGAAGCATAAGCGCTTACAATTTATGCAGTCATGCATTAGATATCACTACCGATTTTGATATATTACACGTATATCGTTCAAATGTTTAATGTTTAACATAGCATATAATGCAAAGACAAAATTACACAGAAATACATACAATAGAGCAATAAACCAATTTCAATATATAAAACATATACAGGACAGCTAATATATGTAAAAAGGTTGGTAAAGCTATTGTGAACGTCAGTTTCCTCACTCGAAAACAAAGTCAGTGACGGGCGTGCCCAGAGTAAGAAATAGTAAACGCTCAGTGAATATTTTCAAACAATAAATTTAAGAAAAGTAAAATAGGATTTTATTTTTAGAACAATTGAACAAATCTGAGAAATTCAAATTCAGTCAAAAAGTCGATAACAGTCAGTCAGCAGGACTGATGACCAACAGACGACCTGACTCCTCGCCTACGAACAGCCGAGCACTGGCTGAGTCGTAGTGGACACAAGATAGACTCTTAAGAGCATGTGAAGTGTGAACAAAATCAACGAAGCTAAGATTTGTATCTAGTTGAAGAATCAGATTATTTGTAAAGCTGGCGATAAATACGCGTTGTCTGCTATTGTCTATTGCAACTGAGCATGGATGCTTAACCTCTTTACCAATTCCAGCTTTATCGTAGCGCTTTATGACCTTACCATCTTTTCCTATCAGACATATACTCCCGCCATAATATTCCGAGGCATGGTAGACAATGAATTGATGACAGTTCAGCTGTATGGTATGACGCCCATTTATGATGTGTGGATCCAATAGTATCTCACGCAGCCATTGACCATCACTCATGTATTCCTCTACACCACTCTTACCCCCATTGAATCTAATCAACACAGTTACCAGCAGCGTGTGCTGCGCTGTCACTGATAGACCCCAAGGCTCTCTATGATCTCTCATATTCCAGCTAGTGTTGGTGTTATCAGTGAGATCGACTCTGTGGACTGCTAGGAGCCGTACATCACTGATGTACAGCGCTTTGTTGTGGGAACAGCCTTCCAGATAAACGGGTCTCTGCAAAGCAGGTACCTCGAAGTCGTCTGACGGCGTCAGACCCTTTGAGTTATAGGATTTGATTTTGACCTCACCCTCCAGTGCAACGAAGATGATGTTATCGACGACCGATACGCCTACCACTTTCTGCTCATGTGTTATGGTCTCTTTATCTGAGTCGACTTCAAGCAGCGATTCATTGTCATCTAAAACAATAAAAAGAATTAATACAAACCGATAGAGAGAGAGAGAGAGAGAGAGAGAACTATGTCTATTTCGATACACTAAAAATGGCCAGTCTGTACTAGGGTTCAAACTTCTTAGAAAAGTCTAGACTGTCGTAGATCAGAGCTAAATTACAAACAAAATTACATACTCCACTTATTATTACCAATCATGCCCTAACATAAATTTTATCCAGCTGGAATATTCAAGAATGAAATTATTGAAGTATTTATTTCATATGTCTCTGGAAATGCCAAATAAAAATATGGCTGTGATTTAATCTTTAACGAACTTTTTACGTACATTAAAGCGTTAAAAGTAATGTCTTTGATTCACTTAATTTTTCGTATACAAGTCCTTATAACGTTCACCGATGTAATTTTTGACACAGAGTTTAAAATTAATTTATCGGATATAGAGATTCGTATTATATACATATATTTAATTTACACGCACTTATTAGCAAAACAAAAACAGATTCCTGAATGGTGGGGAATGCAGGCGTTCGCTAGATGATTAAACAAAGTTAGAAACATCATGAAATGAAAATCTTACAATTGATTATAACATAGAGCTGAAGGAACTTATTTTAGTTCATTTATTTGTATGCAAACAGTCCCTACGAACTTCATATAATATGGATGGTTCGTTCTTCTCTAATTTTCATCTCTATTAGTTTCTTTCTGTATGCATGAATTCAAGTCATTCACGTCACTAAATAATAGATTAACTGTACATAGTAAGAATTTGTTAATTGACTCTACACTGTCTTTTATAACCGAGAACACAAATTATTTTTACAATAAAGTCGATTAGTGACCATAAGCCACTTCTGTCAGGCATAGATAAATTTAGATTGATTTTTTAAACGGAACAGTTATATCTTTGGGAATACGAGTGGGGTCAAACATAAAAATTTCCGGTATAGGAATACAGGCATGTTACATGCAGCGTAGAATGTTATTATTAAAATTGGAGAGAACACGTCGCATATATTGTCTACTAATTCTATCTTAAAGGGCAGTCACTTCTTTTCAAGAAGAGGCAAAATATTTGCATATATGTTCTAATTTGTAAAGTTATTGCACTTTATTGCATGCGGCCTTCCATTAAGCGAATGCGTTCTACGCTAATCAACTACTGACTGCAGTGCTAGAGCGCCGTTAATATAAGATAAAGGTACATTCTACGCACGTCCCCTTGCTTTAAAAGTTTAATAACTTTGTCAATAAATCTTTCGGTAGTAGCTATAAATAGAACATCGGGGACACAAACTGCAAACAGTGGACAAGAAAACGTAAACACTGCATAGAATACCATTGAAATGTACTAGTTCCTCATAAAATTTCTAATACAAGCTTTCTTTAGAAATGTTATTTACTTTATAACCTACTATACGGATATTAATTAAAGAATAATTTAACAGTTATAGTTTAACTCTGACACTCATTATAGCGATATGCATGCATTATAACGAAGTTACAATGTAGACCCATTTCATTTACATGTAAATGTATGTATCAGATGTCAACATAAACAAACCAGTGTTAACATGCAACAACATATGTTTTCAATTACCGAACTGATCTATTAGGAACATAGAGTCACGTATTTTGCCTCATATTTAGAATAATGAATGGTACTTCAAGTAGCAGTGTCATATTTTATTTACGACGTGTTCTTTAATGTTTAATATAGAATGTTAGGTGATGCATGTGACATGCCTGCATTCCTATATTGGAAAGTTCTTATTTGACCCCACGCATATTTTCAAATCTATCCTGATCAGCCTGATCATTCTATCCTTCTGTATGAACAGTTTCATAGACGGTTGAAGGCTTTCCTTTTTAACCTCTCCTATCCACCCATTGCACAGGAACTGAGACCAACACGTAAACCTCCATTTCACTAGTACCCTTTCTCGGACTGAACTCACGGATGTTGACTTGCAGAGTTTTTGGACCCACACTCTGCTCATCGGATTTGGATTTGGTACCATAGTTTTCAATGTTGTCAAGGACGAGAGTAGCACTCTAATTATGTTGCTATTGTTGTCTATAACTTTACTACTGTTAAAGGTATTCTCATAAAATTTCTACATCTTTTTTTGCAGCATTGGATGCTGGTTATGCAAATTTCTTATATATCGGATAACTATTCACGACTTCATTGTGAAAACAATTTGTGTTCTCGGTTATTAAAGACGTAGTTTTAGAGACAGTGAGAAAAATTATAGATCTTGCAGGTCTCTGCCGAACTGCCATTCAGCTGATGAGCAGAATTGTGATGCAATTATATGTTGCTACAAAATTCTCAATCCAATTAAAAAATGTAGCTCATTCTATTGTTCAAGTATGTAGCTTATTCTATGTAATTATTTCAGTATAACTTAATTTTAATTTAATTAATAAGATTTTGTGACTTTCAACATTCAGAGATTATTGAACATTACATAGAATTAGCAAGAAATTTCATACCTGTATAAATTATTGATCCCACCATTTTCTGTATGTCGTCTTCGAAAGGAATCGAAGAGTCAATAAACTTCAGTCGCTTCTCATATCCAACTTCCACCACTTGTATGTTTAGCTTTTTTTTTTTTTTTTCTCTTTTGCGCAATATTTCATCAGCTCTTATTACGTCGATATCTGTACCGTGGTCAAACAACTTTCGAACATATTCGAAGAAACCCTCTAATGGCGTGGAGTGAAACTCTTGATGGTCCTTCTGACATTTCAAATTTTTCAGGACTTCATTCTTGGTAGAATTCAGTTGTTTTATCATCTCAGTTTCGTAGTTTTTCAGACGTGCTATAGCGCGATCTATAGAACTTCTCGCTGCAGCTTCTGTATCTGTTACCTGCTGCAGAAATGCTTGCTCTGAATTTTCGATTTTTCTCTGGTTTTCGTTTACTTCAGAATAAAGCTTTTCTAGGCAAGTTTTGTCGACTTCTGTGAGTTCCTTTATCTGTATTGCAGCTTTGTATAGTGATCTGCAGTCGTGTTTGCTATGATCTGTGGCATGACATAAAAGGCAGATTAGCTTCTTGCAGTCACAACAGTACAGTTCAATATCTTTGCTGTGTATGCTACAATAGCTCGATCTTAACTGATGCAGTTCATCTTCGCTCGGTTTATCTGAAATGCTCATGATCTTATGCTGTTTGGAAGCATTTGACTTCTTGTGCATAATCTTACATCTTTCACAGAGATCCTGTGTACAGTCAATACAAAATGAATCCGCCTCTCTTCCTCCTTCGAAATCCACACATATCTCACAGATAGCTCTACTAGTTATGTTTATATCGGACGACTTTCCTTCTTCTAAAGCTTTTCTCAATATCAGTCTCGTCATGAGATCATCATCGGGGAGACTTTCCACGTCACCAGAAGACAACTGAAATGTGGTTCTACACAAAGGACATTGGATTTGATTTTCAGCATGTTGATCACAATGTTTTCTTAGACACTCACAACAGAAAGTGTGCAGACATGAAAGCTGCTTAGGTCTCTTGAATTCTCTTAAACAGATGGAGCACTCTAGGTCTTCCTTTGCTTGACTCGAATTCGACATAGCTCTTCTTCTCTGACAATTGACGAATAGATGTATCTTCTAAAATTGTATAATTCTAAGAATAAATCGCGTGGTATAGCAATATTTTTAAGTACAACTTACGAACAAACGAGGTAACATTGTTTTCTAATAATGTCGAAAGCATGAAGATTGACGTATTCAAATTACTCCTTAGATTTAACAATATAAACTGGATCACATTTTCCTAAATTATCAACAGATATTGTTTAAAGTTTAATCCGGGATTTTACTTTAATACGAGGGTTGATCACTAAGTATTTTGAAAACACAGGGTATAGCTGTCCTCCACAATATAAATATTTCTACTCACTAGCTTACTTCATTAGATAAGTTTTTAAATGATAGTCACATGGGTGAAAAAAATGTGATTGCTGGTGGTAATAGTGTGGTAATAGTGTGATAATAGTGTGGTAATAGTGTGGTAATAGTGTGGTAATAGTGTGGTAATAGTGTGGTAATAGTGTGGTTATAGTGTAGTTATAGTGTGATAAGCGTGTGGTAATAGTGGGCCGATATTAAAAGTTTTAGGTTTTCCAGAGATCTACCATAAGACAGGTTCAACAGCATATTACTACTTACCGGCAACTATCACACTCCATAAAATAGACTCGACATTCAACAAATATTACCCCTAATAAAAAATCGTATTTTGGTTACTAGGCATAACTAAAGAGCAATTTTCCGGCGCATTAATTAAACAAAAATGTGCTGCAACAGTTTAAAAAATAAAAAAGTTAAAATATAGGCCTATGTAAATATTTCCGGCCGTGTGCCTGTTTATTTGAATGTCTATATAGCTCAATGGATAATGTCATGAACTTTTAAATGACAGATCCTGAGGTGAATTGAACCCTCGTTGGTTCGAATCCCAGCCGCGCTGATCTGAAAATAAAATCTCGGACATTCACCGGACTGGTTAAACGGAAAATGGATTAAATTGCCTAACGGATTGAACATGCGGTGTTAAAAAGTGATAGATATCGACATAGTTGATCATTTAACTATAATGCGTGTTTACTTTTTATTATTTGTTATTTATATTTTATGACGGGTCCATCCGTAGGACCGTTTATTCAGCTGAAATCATTTTATTTGTGATTTTAACGTCAGAAATGGCATTCGGTTGATTAGCGGCTAAGCTCAAGAAGCTGCTTCAGAGCTTTCAAAAACGCAACCCTAGTTAAAGTGGTATTGAGGAGAAGATGATGATGATATGGTCTTGAGATATTAATAAATAAATAATTAATTAAGTAACTGTATTACATTATTACAAAACTGTAAATTTAAATCGCATTTTCCAAATTACTTCCTAATAAAATTAACTTTATGTAGTAAACTGTACCAGTATACTTTTCACAATCTTAATTAGCCTAAGTACATGTAGGTCTCCTATTTCTCCAGACACTTAATTTACAATGAAGATTACTTGCCTCTTAATTTGGTTGAAATTACTGAGAAATTAAACGAAATTTTTTGTTCTCGTAACAAAGCTAGAATAAGTAAGTACGGAAATCCCCAGAGTAATTTTGTCTAGAATTCCACAGCACGTTTATTAAGTTAACACAGGTAGCTGAGCAGGTGTGAAATACAGCGCTGCTGTATTATAATACAGCAGTGCATATTAGGGTATATAGGTTTTATTGGGTTATTTTGATGCACTAAAACAAAGTATAAAAATAACCAGATACCTTAGATCAATATACTAAGAATTTACAAGTAAAAAACAGTGAGAGGTAGAGAGAGAGACAGAGAGAGAGAGAGATAGAGAAAGAGAAAGAGATAGACCGAGATAGAGAGAGACAGACAGAGAGAGAGAGAGAGAGAGAGAGAGAGAGAGAGAGATGGAGATGGAAAGAGAAAGATAGAGGGGGAAGCAAAGACGACAAATTGATTGAATTTGAGTATTTTTTATTTAAGAATTTTAAAATAAACACTTGCCTGTTGTTTAAACATAAACTTAAACGTAAACACCTGCTTGTAATTTTTTTCAAATCAAGTGCAGCTTGTGTGAATATGCAAAGCCAAGGGTACACAATACATGTTAATTTCTTAGTCCAATGACGAATCAGTAAACTGTAATATGCTTTTGCACAGTGTAAATGTAGGCCTCTTTATTCCTAGTGCATCGCCAATCGTTTGAAATCACTGAGCAGTATGGTACATGTTTAAATCATATTATATATATATATATATATATATATATATATATATATATAATATATATATATACATATATATATATATATATATACATGTATATTATATATATATATTTAACTTTTATCTATTTATTTTATATATTTATTTATTATTTATTTATTTCATCCATTTATTCTAGATATTTGAATATTTTTGAATAAGCCTACATGTGAATAGTTTTAAGATATTTATATATTATATACGGTGAAAAAGCATTAATAGTTTTCGAACATGGTAACTGCAGGTAAATTCCTTCAATCCTATGGTTCCCCTAGTGATTGCCCATTTCATCGTCCGCTTCTACAACAAAAAATATACAAATTGATGCAAGTAATAACTCGATGCAAAAAGAGACAATTGGTGTGTCCTCAAAAGTAAGCAAATCTACCAGCCGCGCTGATCTGAGAGTAAAATCTCGGACATTCACTGGACTGATTATACGGAAAATGGACTAAATTGCCTTACAGTTTAAACATATGTTACTGAAAGTGATAGATATCAACATAGTTGATCATTTCAGTATAAGGCTTGTTTACTGCTTAGACCTATACTTTCGTGCTATTAGGAAATGCGTACTATTTCTCCATTAAATGAAAACTCCAGTTTGTCCCCACCACTAGTAGAATGTTCTTAAAACATTTGTAATGCTTTAGTATTATTATGTTATGCCGTTTGGTATCATTATCATACGATTTATCCTCTCGGAATATGTAAGTGCCTCTCCGAGGCCTTTATTTCCGTTCATACGCTTTTCATCTATTTTTGAACATTTGTCATGTAGCTCATGTGGAATGTGTGTGATAAATGAATAAATAAATAAATTTTAGCGTCGTGTTTTAAAAAATAGTTTCTATTACGAATAACAATATTACGTCAAAGTTCTAAGTTCTAAACTTCCTAATTTGGAAGTTCTGGAAAGAGCTGATACCGATAGACAGTTAATAAATGTATTAAGTAATCGGAAGAAGACTTGGATAGGACACATTCTAAGGGGGGAAAGGCGATTGAAAAAGGTCATAGTATGTAGAATGGAAGGAAAAAGAGGCAGAAGAAGGTCGATATTAGATATGTTAGATGATTTAAAGACCGACTCATATGTGGAAATGAAGAGGCAAGCGGAATACAGAGAAGAGTGGAGACGTTATGTACCATGGACCTGCAAGTGGGCAGTGCACTGAGAGACAGATTATTATGTTAAGCGATATGATATCATTATATCGTCGTATTATAAAAAAATTGTATCTATTACGAATTAAAGTATTAGGCCTATAGGCTTTCTCTTCTTTATACTGTTATTACTGTGTGATATTGTGTAACAGCGTGCGCATGTAACGCGACGGGGTCTAGCGGAGGGACCTGCCACGCTGTGACCGGGCAGTGTCAGTGTCTACCCGGGGTGGACGGGAGAGCCTGCGACCGCTGTCTACCTGACCACTACGGGTTCTCTCAGCGACCTTTTACCGGTCAGTGTGATTAATATGTGTATGATTGAATACTTATAGCTATACTATATATATATATATATATATATATATATATATATATATATATATATATATATATATATATATATATATATTTATACAAAATATAATATATATAAGCTAATGTTAACGTCAGTTTTCTCACTCGAAAGCGATGTCAGTGACGGGCGAGCTCTGGATTTGAACACCGCATATTGTGCGGTTGCGAGTCACTAATATACGGCAACCAAAACACACAGCGAACAGAAAAAGAAAAAACGCAAATGTGCAACAAACAAGGAAAATAAAACATAAAGAAAGAAATAGACTGCATTTGGAGAAGTCAGCAATAAGCACATCAATATCGTCAATATTGAAACCGCTCTGGTTATATTTGACAAATTTTCAAAACAATACTTAAATTTTTTTAACAATTTCATATTTTCTAAGGAAATATATCTAAATGAAAGTCTTATTCTAATTAATATAATAATAGCCCTAATCTAAATAAAAATATTATGGTCCCTTCCCTTCTTCCTCACCATACACCTCCCCGCAGTGTTGTCACTGCTCCAGATAACATTGTCACCCTGGTAACACTGCAGCGATAGACCATACCCATCAACCGCCGCTGTTTCACTACCACCGAGTTACAATTCAACTGTCGATTCCCGCCCTCTCATTAGTATAAATAAGTATTGATACAACAATACTTAAACATACTAATATGTGTATGATAGTGTAATTGATTGATTTATGTAGTTTTGTCTCTTTTGGCTTTGCTTAGGATGAGCTTAGGCTCTGTGCTTAGACCATGTGCTTCGGATGCGATTAAGCATTTCGCTTAAAGTGTGCTTAGGCAAGGTGCTTACAATGTGCTGTGCTTAGGGTAGGTGCTTGCAATGTGCTTAGTCTAAGTGCTTAGAATGTACTTAGACTATGTGCTTATAATGTGCTTCGGTTATGTGCTTAGGACGTGCATAGGTTATGTGTTAGGATGTGCTTAAGCTCTGTGCTTAGGTCTTGCTTTTGTTATGCGCTTAGAATGTCTTACGTATGGGACTTTTACACCATAGAACGGCGCAGGCACGTCATGAGAATGGATTTTTAGGCCTCAATATATTTGAATATATTCTAAGGGCATAAAAATAGTATACCATGTGTTATTTTAAATGTTTTGACTTTATTAAGTATGTTTTTATTAGGTATTTTTATTAAGTATTTTTATTAAGTATGTTTTTATTAGGTATTTTTATTAAGTATTTTTATTAAGTATGTTTTTATTAAGTATGTTATTGGCACAATAACAAGAAAAAACAATTCGACGTTGGCTGTGCTATATAATGTAAAATGAGTTTGGTTTACGATGGGATTTGCTAATTTATTACATCACATCTTCATTAGCTAATAGTAGTCATAGAATTAAAAAACAGAATATCGCTATGAACCAATCTAGATGTGTTTATTACTTGATAGGAGGTACTAAAACATGTTTATATGTGTCTAGTACTTGATAGGTGTTACTACAACATGTTTATATGTGTCTAGTACTTGATAGGTGTGCATATAACAAGTTTATAATTATATATTCACCGGCATAGAATGTCACGAGTTAATTTTTATTATGTGCTTAACACGAGCTAGACGTGTTGGTAACATAATAGAAAGCGTCAGCAGAGAATGTCACGTGGCGTTTGTTTGTTGTGCTTAGCTTGTGCTAGATGTGCTTGTAATGCTATTAGAAGCACAAGCACAGAAAGTCACGAGGTGTTTGATGTATGTGCTTAGCTTGTGCTAGATGTGCTTGTAATGCAATTGGAAGCACAAGTACACAATGTGATGAGACTGGGAAGTGTCCGTGCAAGCCGAACACTGTGGGACAGAAATGTGATCAATGCGCTCCGGGGTTCTACGGACTTCCGGTTAAATCCTGCGAAGGTTTGTGAGTGTGCAATCCATTAATTATATGCCTGTTAATTAATCAATAAAATTCTAACATATCAAAATTTAAAAGGCTGATTACATAAAAATGAATTATTGTTGCTACATTGTTATAAATATTAACCACACGAATTGTGTCCGGGTTGCTGATGCAGGATCAACCTTGGACTGCACGTGTCTTAAAAGGCGACAAAACACTAAGATTCAAACCTTCGTCACCAAGGACATTCGTTTGATGAGCGCCTAGGCTCCATAAGTTGCTGCAAAATATTTAAATCCTGAACCTAGCTAAACCGAAACTCAACGGAAGAAGAAGAAGACGAAGATGATGATGATGATGATGATGATGACGATGATGATGATTATGATGAATTAATATTAATTAAATTAATTGATTTAGAAAGATTGTTTGATTTTCACAGCCTGTTCGTGTGACAGTACCGGCACAACCCTGCTAACCAACCCGTGTAACACAGTGACCGGTCAGTGCGAGTGTAAGCCTGGGGTGGGGGGTCGCAGGTGTAGCGAATGTCTGCCTATGTACACAAACTTCAGCATTAACGGATGTTCAAGTTAGTGTTCTGTGCTTTTTATGAATTCCAATATTTCGTCGTTTAAGTTTCAGCCGCTAAATCACTAATTAGTAATTAGAGCCCTAATCAGATTAATATATAATAGTCCTATTCTAATTAGTAAAATAATTGTCCTAATCTAATCAATAATATTATTAATTAATAATATTATGGTCCATTTCGTTCTTCTTCACTATATCCCTCCCCGCAGTGTTGTCACTGCTCCATGTACACTGTCATCCTGGCAACACTGCAGCGATAGACCACACCCATCATCCCCCATTGTTTCACTACCCCCCGAGTTACAATTCAACTGCCGATTAGTTAGTGTTGTAATTTTTTTTCTTACTTACCAGTTATATTTTAAATGCTTAGGTAGCAAAGTTTTAATTAAACTTTAAGATGTGCTATTATGAAACCATGTATTTCATTTTGAGCACTCAGTAACTGTTAGGATTGTTTTTGGCTCTATTCTTATTGATTCATAATTTTAAATAACACCATTATCTGCATCGTAGAATTTATTTATGAAACCTAAGTCGATAGTATTCCTTGCCTGTTAACTATTGAGAAACAGTCGGACAACATATGCATAGAACGACTTAATTTTTTATATAAATAAAATGTAAATATAGATAGTTTTATACCATAATAATAATATAATATATTATAAGTATTATAATTATTATAAGCAGAATAAAACAAAGTTAATACCGTTAACAGAATTTTCATGACACATAACAGCAACAATTAAAGTGTTACAGTCATTAATGGCATTATCGAGCACTATTGAGCCAAAATCGAGTCGACGAGCAAGAAGAAGATCTAAAAATGGTGAAATTCAAAAATCTAGAAAATCAGTCCAAGGATATAAGGATTAAAGAAAAGGGTGTTTAGGCGCTGGTCGTAACTCATGGACAATGGATGGAAAAGAGAGATGGAAAAGGTGGGTCTAAGGTCTTCATCTGTCTATGGAACTGCTCATAGGACTGCTCATAGAACTGCTCGTGATGTGAAAGATATTATGATAGAAAGCCATGTGATTCAAATGAAGACTTCCGAAGATTGGATTGAAGCGAATTCAAGATCTGCGGTGCAGCATGCTAGAAAGAACGCTTAGATAGCTTAGAGCATGAAGGTAAACTAGGTCTCACAAGATTAATTAATTTAGAAGACCTAGTAACAGCAAGCTGCATCACTTTAATTAAGGGAGACATACAAGTTTGTCCAGGGATGATGATGGACTTATAGGTTAGTGAAGTTAGTGTTTTGTAAATGATACGCTCATTAATTTTTAGCCAGTGCATAGACTTTTAAATAGGCGTAACATGTGAATTCTTAAAAGTAGGCCTACAAAATATTGCTCGCTCAAGAAAATTCTCAACAAACTGCAACCGATCAATCCCCAAGCCAGGTATATTTAAAAACGTGGATAATTGTAGTAGTCCAACTTGAATTGAAAAAAAGAAAAGTGAAGCTAATGTTAACGTCAGTTTTCTCGCACGAAAGCGATGTTAGTGACGGGCGAGCCCGGGATTTGAACCCCGTATAATCTGATCAGCAGTCGAATATTTTACCAACATCGCCACTGGCTCCAGCCAGAAGAAGAAGAAAAAAAGAAGAAGAAGAAGTAGTAGAAAATTAAAAATAATAATAATAAGAAGAAATAGGCCTATGGTATCGTCAAGAAAAGTTGCTGTCTGTTGGTGTTCTCATTAGACGTAATGTCGACAGTGATATCAGGGACATTCATAGGACAGGTGAATGGAAGCTTCGCTCAAGTGCAACTACTGCCACTTTCTGTAATAGGTTGAAAACTCAACTCTTGCCACCATAGATTCATTTTATCTGGCCCGACTGTCTTTTGTAAACTGGACCGACACGGATTAGGATCTTCTTTCTTCAGCAGTTGTTTTTTCAGATCATTTTGAATCTGATGAGACATGTGATGGGAAAGTTTACTACAAAAGATCATAGAAGTTAGAATGGAAGGAAATAGTGGTAGACGATGATTAGGAATGAGTTAATGAAGTAAATTAGATAAATTAAAGATCCACTCATGGAGACATGAATATGAAAATGTAAGACAGAGAGGAATGGAGAAAGTATATGCAAGTACTATGGACCTGCCAGCGCACTAAGAGAGAGAAAGAGAGAGCGAGAGAGGGAGAGACTACACGTATCATCATCATCCTACCTCGAATCCCAGTTCAGCCAGGGTTGGAATACAAACTGACTATATCAAATCCTCTCTGTCCTACACCACACCACCAGCCAATCCTCTAATTGAGACTTTTCCTTTCGCAAAAGTTTTTGTAGCAAATTCTGGAGCCTAGGCGCTCATCAACCGAATGCCCTTTCTGACGTTGGTATAAATCTTAGTGCTTTAGTCGTCTTCTACGACACCTGCAGTCAACGGTTGGTCAAAAAATTCTTCAAACAACCCGGACACAACACGAGAGATAGACTACACGTAACATTGGTTTTATCGACAGGATGTGGGGACTGTCAGAGCTCTCTATATAACGACACAGTTAGATTGCGCACCCTCCACGCACTCTACTGGAACCAGTCCAGTGAAATCATTCAGCTGCAGGGGCAGAGCACCAGACTAGCCAGTGTCGAGGCTAGTCTGGTGTCAGCCTACCAGAGGATGAGACCCACAGGGACAAACAATAATACGCAACAGGACATAGCGACATTAAGAGCGATACTGAAAGGTCTGGTAGACAAGGAGAATTTCTATGCTACGACGTTGCTGAGTACTGGATATATGGTAAGATAGTTGGTCATAAATACTAATCTATTGTCTCCGTTAACAGTATCATCATCATCTTCTTCTTCCCTTGAATCCTAGTACAACCAGGGTCGGGATAAAAATAGACTGTTTCAAGTCCTCTCTGTCCCACATTATATCATCAGTCATCACATCATCAGTCATCACATCATCAGTCATCACATCATCAGTCATCACATCATTACTATTGGAGACTTTTCTATTTGTTTAAATTTTTGTAGCAATTAATAATGATATTAATAATGCTTATATTAATGATTATATGATATTATTTTGACTGAGTAATGGATTGACTAACCAATAGTTTGATAGATTTATTGATTTATTGGTAGATTTATGATTTATGTTCAATTGATAGATTTATGATCAATTGATAGATTTATTGATTGATTGACGGAAGGTTAATCAGACGGAGATCAGTTCGGCGGTGCTGGAGGCGGAAGCTCAGGACATCCTGTCCAGACTGCAGGTCCATCGGGACTCTTCCACTTCCGTCAGAGAGTTCCTGGGAAAAGAGCTCAGTTCAACCCTGACGAGCATGGCAACACTGCGTTCCCATAGCAACACGGCAAATAGGGTAATGACGCGTTCCCTTAGCAACACGGCAAATAGGGTAATGATGCGTAGCCATAGCAACACGGCAAATAGGGTATGACGCGTTCCCATAGCAACACGTCAAATGTGGTAATGATGTGTAGCCTTAGCAACACGGCAAATTGGGTAGTGACGCGTAGCCATAGTAATATGGTAAATAGGGTAAAGATAAAACTTAAGTTTAACGTCAGTTCTCTGCTCTTATTTCAAGTCACTGATGGGGAAAACACAAGATTTGAACCCTGCACTTACTGATCGGCTGTTGAATAAGTTACCTTCATGCTACCGGTTCAGCCCACTGATTTTTACAGTAATTAGAGGCTAGCATTGAATACTATTGTGTAACTATAGTAACGGAAGGCAGAGCTTTTATCTAGCAAAGCGGTTGACAAATTTATTATTTAGTACTTAAATGATTGACTAATTGACTGATACACTACATTATTGACTGACTAATTTATTGACTAATTGATTGATTGATTAATTAGTACAATTTTTATTAATTGGCAAATCGATCGATTAATTGATTTAGTTGTTCACTTTATTAATGCACTTTTGATGAGTTAACCTGTCAGTTAGTTGGTTTGAATGTCTCAATAGCGAAATGGTTAAGGGTGTAGATAACGTCATGAAGTTTTAAATGACAGACCCTGAGGTGAATTGAACTCTCGTGGGTTCGAATCCCAGCCGCGCTGATCTAAGAGTAAAATCTCTGACATTCACTGGACTGGCAACACGGAAAATGGACTAAATTGCCTAATGGATATAACATGTGGTATTAAAAGTGATTGATATCAACATAGTTGATCATTTCACTATAATATGTGTTATTATTATTATTATTATTATCAGTTTATTTGTGTATGACGTAGTAAAATTGATTAATATTGATTGGGGTATATTAAGAAATAGGAAGAAGAGTTTGATAGGACACATTCTAAGGGGAGAAAGTCTATTAGTAGAGTTCTTTGAAGGTTGAATGGAAGGAAAACGAGGCAGAGGCAGACCGAGGTTAGATATATTAGATGGTTTAAAGACTCATTCATATGTGGAAATGAAGAGGAAAGAGGAAGACAGAGAAGAGCGGAGAATTTATATACTATGGACCTGCCAGTAGGCAGTGCACTAAGAGAGATTGATTGGAGATTGACATTGATTGACAGCTACTTCAGGGCATACAGCAGGCTATCGACCCCTCTAACCCAATGAACCCGGGTCAACCAGGTAACCCCACGGTTCAGTGGAACGTGAGTTACTTCACTGAGGCTGAGCGGTTGGTCAGAGAGGAGAACAAGCTTGCACTGGCTGCATTCAGCGTCAGCAGACAGCAGCTAGATAACGTTAATCTACAGGTAGTCCTTTATATCTGTATGTTATAGTATGTTAAATATAGCTCATGAAAGAAATCACTCACAGTCATTAACAGTCATTAAAAGTCATTAACAATCATTGATAAGCAGTAACAATCATTAGCACTAATTAAAAATCATTAACAGTAATTATAATTAGCACTCATTAATAATTACTAATAATCATTAACAATCATTAACACCCATTAAAAATCTTTAACAATCATAGGCACTCATTAACAATTAATAACACTCATTAATCATTAACAATAATTAGCAATCATTAACAATCATTAACAATTGCTAACAAACGTTAGCATATCGTGTAGCATGTTCCATCATGTTCTTACAGAGATTTTTCAGTTGAAAATATTTGTCTTTTAATGTTATTTAAAAAGTATGTTCCCTTAAAATATAACTATAGGTAAAATATGTAAGCAGGAAACTGACGTCAACTTTGGCTTTATGGCCAAATATATGACTGCTGTTCTTGGAGAGAGATGTTTATTCAATACAATTCAATTTGAAATCATAAATATAAGCAGAAATGAAAAATAAAAATTGGAATAATGCAAAAGTTCTTTTAGTTCTCAGGCAAGAGAACCAGGTAAACATTTTACAGACGAAATTCATTCTAACACTTAGATTTAATCAAAAACTGTCACCACCTACTTCTTCTTTCATAGAGTTAGTAAATAACTATCATCATCATCATCATCGTCATCGTCATCATCATCATCAGCGTCATCGTCGTCGTCGTCGTCGTGTCGTCGTGTCGTCGTCGTCGTCGTCATCATCATCATCATCATCATCATCATCTTTTTCTTTTTCTTCTTCTTCTTCTTCTTCTTCTGATATACTTCTCCTTCTTCATCTTCTTCTTCATCTTTTTTAATTCCAGTTTAACTAGGGTCTAGATTAGAAACGTTTGAAGCAAATTTTGGAGTCTAGGCGCTCACACACCGAACTACATTTCTGAAGTTAATTTACATCTTTTATGATACATCTTTTATTTTTTCGCTTTCTACCACACGTGCACGGTCCACGGCTAGTCTCTCCTTCAGCAACCCGAACGCAACACGGGTAATTTAATCAATAACTGCACGAATGAAAAATATGTATGTTTCTATACCCAGCTGAACATAACGATGGGATTTCAGGCGGTACTTAACCAGATAGAGCGGAACATCACGTCAGTGTCGCAGGCTGATCTCACCAGTAGGATTCAGTCATTGAGAGCTAGTCTGGCCGCCATAGCTGACTCCTTCAATAGGACCGAGGTACGGCTTGCAGTTTAGTTTATTCTCTAATAATTATTTTATTTGAGATTTTTTATTATTACTATTTATTGAATATAAATTTGTTTTTTTATTAATTTCGTTATTCTTCAATTATTCATTTTATTGTTTATTTTAGTATTCTATTATTTATTATGTGCTTTATTTATTAATTTTCATTTTGCTTTTTTTCTATATACGAACAATTCAGGCTTACAAGCTGACAATATATATATATATATATATATATATATATATATATATATTTATATATATATATATGTATATATATATATATATATATATATGTATATATATATATAAATAGCCCTATATATATATATATATATATATATATATATATATATATATATATATATACACATGTATATATGTATTATACATATAGCTTTAATGGTCTATTATTAAGCGATTACTGGTAAACAATTAATCAGGCTGTTATTGCTATGAATTAGTTTAAACTATTTTAAAAGATAAAATCTTTCCAAAGGCTCCATCTTTCGCAATATGACATACGTTTTACTAAGAGTTTTGAGCATTATCATGCATATGTTTAGCTGATAGTAATAAACTAAATATAATGACTGTTACTTTTCAGGCTAATAGACAGTCGGCTCTAAACTACTACAACGAATCGCTGGCTCTGTTAGAACGGTCTCGTTTGCTATTGGCCAATCAAAAATCTCAGATGACGATGTCCAATCAGATGCTGCGAGACATAACAACGGTGCTTAGTGGAGTCACTAATGGTCGGCTGCCAATTAACACAACAGCCGATCTCTCTGGTGTGGCAATTTTTCATGAAAAAATTACCTTTCAGTTGGTTGATTGCATTAACTGTCTACTATACGTTTACAGTTAAAACTGAATAGGAAATGCTTTGTGTCAGTTTAACTAAATGTATAGACCTATGGTTATTTGAACTTGTCGTAAAAGTTGAAAAAGCGAGAACTGCAGAGGACGACAAGAAACCTTCTCTGAAGCCATATTTTTTAAGATGCACAATAAAAACTGTATACGTTTTGCTAAAGGTTGCCATAGAATGAAGAATGCAAGAAAAAGAGAGTAAACCCAAGACGTTGGATGCATGAGATGTTGGATGATCTGAAAAAAAATCATAATTATATAGATATCAAAAGGAAGGCTGAGGATAGAATTGTTTGTAAGAATTATATGTAATGGATCTGCCATTAGGCAGTGCACTAGAAGAAGAAGAAGAAGAATTAAATTAATTCTAAATAATACTTATTCTATGTAATGAATAATCTATATTTGCTAAACGTATGGTTGTTTGATTGATATCAGAATAGATAGACTGATTACGACGCTATATATGTGGCTGATTGATCCTTAGATTTGTTTATATATTTCTTCGACCAGTAAATGATTGATTTATTGATAACTGGAATGATTGCTTGATTGATTTGACTTATTTAAAAATCTAATGACTGATTAATTTATTGCTTGATTGATCAAACGATTTAATTATTCAGTTATTTATTGACTGAATTATTTATTGATTGATTGAATTATTGATTTATCTATTAATGGATTGATTTATCAATCAAATGACTGATTGATTTATTCACTGATCAATCACATGCTTGATTGATCGATCAAGCCATTGATTGATTGATTAGAGATAACTGGGTGGAACACTAGCTATAGCCTCGTTGGACAGAGAATGAAGGCAGCGGCAGAATCGCTGGGCTCGGCCAGTACTTCTGTGTCACAGGCAGACCTGAAGACGAATGAGCTGACATCTATGGCTCAGACCATAGCGAGGTAGAAGATTCAGGTTCTATTGTAAATGTGATCTTATATTATAAATAATATTATGTTTTCTTCTATACCCTGTCTTAGTCTCGAAACCGCTTGATACCGTTTTTGCCGGGTTTTTACCGGGTTTGGACTTTGTCTTGAAGATTTCGGTAGTCGCTTTAGGTTCAATTTTAAATGAACAGATTGTGATCCTCGATACCTGATCTTGGTCTCTAGACCGCTTAATACCGGTTTTATGTTGTACAGTGTAGTTAAACTGTTACACACATGAGATTGCACGATAGCGCGTACATAGTTTCCTTTCTTATGGTTGCTGTTTTTGAGGTTTTTCTTTATTTACACCATTCCTCTCCATAGTTATTATTAATCGTTGCCTTTTGTTGGCCTATCAATTGTAGCCGGCGCGGATTTAAAAATAACCTTCACTGTACATGTACAGTATTAAGCGTACATTAATTCTTTTCACTGTACTACATCTTACTGTAATTCTTTTCACTGTACTACATCTTACTGTAATTCTTTTCACCTTACTACATCGTACTGTAATGAACTGCACTGTATTACATCGTACTGTAATACACTGCATTGTATTATATCGTGGAAGATTCAGGTTCTATTGTAAATGTGATCTTATATTATAAGTAATACTATAATGTTATCTTCTATACCCTGTCTTGATCTCGAAACCGCTTGATACCGGTTTTTCGTGTGCTTGATACTGTAATACACTGCACTGTATTTCATCGTACTGTATTACATGTCATTGTCAGCACGTTTGCCTCAGTCTCGTCCCGGGGTCAGGCCGCTGTAAGCGCTATCGACGGCTACGAAACCGTCGCTAAATCTCTCGAAGCTTCCATAGCGAGGTCACGTGACACTGACGTCATCACGCAGCAGACTGAGCAGCTTCTAGCAGCTAACACGCCGCAGATGTTGGACAGCAGAGCAGTTCAGGCTCTCAACTCCAGCCAACTGCTGAAAGCTGAGGCTCAGAGTCTCAATAGAGACCTGACAGCAGCTGGTAAGATGATTTGTGGTGATTTAATTACTAATATGACGGATTGATTGATTGTTTTAATGATTGATTGAAATTAGATTATTATCTTACTAATTCATTGAATTCATTGCATCAGATCTGATTGATTGATTGATTGATTGAGTGAGTGAGTGATTGATTGATTGATTGAGTAATTGATTGATTGAGCCATGGATTGAGCGATTGATTCATCAATTTAATGGATATTTGATTAATCTATTTAGTGAATAACGATACAATGATTCAGTGATTAATTAATTAATTTTATTATTAATTAATTAATTTTATTATTAATTTGATGAATTAATTTGTCTAATTAGCGATTAATTATGAAGTGAATCAGTTTTTCATTGGTTAATTCATTTACTGGTTCTTAGACGCTATCATTAATTCATTAAAAATCTGAATTATTGATTGGAAAATTGATTGATTTGTTGTAGATTACAACACTCAGATCACTCAGGCTAATACCAGTCTCCAGTCAGTGGCTCAACAGTGGAAAACTCTTGATATAAAATACACGGCCTATATGAGCGCTGTACAGAACCTGGGCTCTGTAACCCTCAGTATGTAATAGAGATATCAGTCAATTTATCTATCGATCTAGCAGTCAAATCAAGCAAATCAAGCAGTTGATCGATCTATTGACCTAGCATTCTAATTCCATATCAATAATCAGCTGATCAATCTATCGATATAAAAATCAAATTCCACATAAAGCGCAAAAGCAACATAGCAATACAATATGTCACGTATTGTTACGTTTTCTCTGCAGTACGTTAAATATAGCGTTTTTTCAGGACCGTCCCTGAGATGTGATACATCATTTATACGGGACCATCCCTGATATGTGATCTAGCATTTATACATGATCATCCGTGAGATGTGGTATAGAGTGGCGGATCCACGGGGGGCAGGGGCCCGGGCCCCCTTTTAGGCCCGGCGATAAAAAAAATTATATTATATTTTCATTGTTTCTATGGCAATTTCTATGTGTCAATATGTTTGTAAAGGCAGTGGCTGGAGGGGTGGGGGGGGGGGGGACGAGAGGAAACTCAGTACTCCACTAGCTCAATTTCTTTTCAAATATGGGATTAGGGGCCCATATTTGATATACTAGGAGCCCTGTATAATGGAAGCCTTGGAAGGGGGACGAAAAATGCTGATCGTTTTGCTAGCTCTCAATTTTCACTTTATCCACTGTTTAAGAGAAAAAAGGGTGTACATGTAAGAAAAATTGTAAACTCGGTCCCAGAGCAGTGGTACAAACAGCCTTGGCTGGGAGGGGCATAAGCCCTCCTACAGTCGAAATTAGGTCACTTTTGCAATTCGTCCAGATCCGCTGAGTTTCTTCAGAGGTGAAAAAATTAATCTACTTTTTCCCAAAACAAATGTAGGATTTTAGGCATTTTAGATTTTCCTCTCACTTTAGTACGGGTATGAGTGGTGGGGGGAGGGTTAATATACGGGGATGCACTCACTCCATGAGACGAGAGCTGCAGTGAAAAATTTGAGCCCTCCGCACACAGCATTTTTTCTGGCTGCGTCACATGTCCAGAAGAAGGCGGCGCGTAAGCAAAAAATGTGCACTCTCAAAAAAAAATTCGGCCCCCCCCTTAAAAAATTTCCGGATCCGCCGCCCCTGGTGGTATGGCATTTATATAGAACCGTTCCTGTGATGTGGTATAAAGTGTATAGGACCATTCCTGACTATCGTTTAGAGGAAAGCCTTACGTCGGACTTTATTTTGGAATTTGGTTTGTACCGTATTTAGACACTTTTATTTTTTCTCATGAACTGAGCTATGGGCTGAAAGCTTGCTGTGTGCATTGTCGACAGTACTACTTTATCTGTTGTTGTTGTTGTTGTTATTGTTAGTGTTGTCCTTGTTGTTGTGGCTGTTATTGTATTCAACCGATTCAGCCTTCTAACAGACAATGCTGGTTTGTTGGTTCTTTTGTGGTCTTTGTGTACTCAGCCGTCATCTTGTGGTGTTTTGATTGCCTGTTCTAGAAAAATCTGCAACAAGAGAACATTGACATCGCCTTATGGCGAGTGGCCGGCCGTTAAATTCTTATTGATTGATTGATTGCTGATTGATTGATTGATGTTTTCATTTGAAGATAATCACGAGTATCGATTTATTCAACAATCGCTGTCAGATTTCTGCTGCGCTAATATTCATGCTTTTTAAATTGTCTGCTGCATTTTGTGATTAATAAGTAATTGATTGATTGATTAATTAGCTGATTGACTAATTGGTTGATTGACTAATTGGTTGATTGACTAATTGGTAAATTGACTAATTGGTTGATTGACTAATTGGTTGATTGACTAATTGGTTGATTGACTAATTGGTTGATTGACTAATTGGTTGATTGACTAATTGGTTGATTGATTGATTGATCTACTAGACGCCAGTACACAGGAGCAGCTAGCGGCCAGTAATGCAGTCAGTCAGTCAGCCCTGCAGGTGGCCAATGACGTCATCACTAAAGATCATGTATTAAGAACAACAGTAGATTCTCAGGCGAGGAGCGTTGCCACTGTCGTGTCGAACTCGACAACTTCTAATCAGCTCCTGGCAACACTGAACAATGACAGTAAATACAAACAGCACTTATTTATGTTCGTCTTATAACACTCATTACTTACACAGAGTGTTGTCTTGCTTATGTGCTTCTTTCGTAGTTTTCGTTAATTCCTCTTTCCACCCGTGTCGACTACCGTTTGTTAATTGATTGGTAAATATCATGAACTGATTCATTTACTGATTAATTGTTTGAACTATTTATTGCTGATTTGCTGAATACATTTCTTTTATTTATTATTTTATTGTTTCAAACCACAACTTAACAGCGTAAGCCAAAAAAGCAATTGACAATAACTAATGGTTTGTGGTCACTAATTAATTGATTGATTAATGGATTTAGTGATTAATTTAATGACTGATTTATTGATTGACTTATTGCTTGGATAGATAGATAGATAGATAGATAGATTGATAGATAGATAGATAGATAGATAGATAGATTGATTGATTGATTGATTTATTTATTTATTTATTTATTACTTGCTTTCTTGATTGATTGATTGATTGACTGATCAATTGATTGATTGAGTTATTGCTTGATTGATTGATTAATTGATTGATTGATTGATTGATGTAGTTCTAACCATGAGAACGCAGATGGAGAACGTGATTCAGCCCACTATCCAGCGGGCCACCGTGGATCAGCAGTCTGTACAGGTGGTTCAGCCTGACCTTGAGAAAAGACTCATGACCTTGACCTCGAGGATTGCTGAGGCTCAGAGGAAACTGGTCGCCTTCGAGCAACCTGTCTCACTGACTGGTAATAGTTTAAGTTATACAATTTTTACAGTTTCATCTTACTTTGTTTAGTACGATATTCTCTTTTTTGATTAGTTTTGTTTTAAAATGTTTTTATACATCTTGTATATATATATATATATATATATATATATATATATATATATATATATATATATATACATATATATATATATATATATAGATATATATATATATATATACACAGACTGGGGCAAAAAATAATAATCCCCTAGCGAGATCTCAATAACTTTAAGAAAACTCAAAATTTCTCTACGAAATTTGCGGAGCGTCTAGGAGAGGAATTTCTGCGTATATCCTGAAAATTTGATGAAAATCTATTGAGCAGGAAAAATATTACAGCGTTTCTACGAAAAAATTGCAAAATCAGTTTTAACAAGGCCTTTTTGTCAAAAGTCTTAATAACTTGGACAAAACTCAAAATAGATTTACAAAATTTTCGGGGATTCCAGAGGAAAAATTTCTACACATATCCTGCAAATTTGGTGAAAATATCTTCAGAAGTAACAAAAATACAGCGTTTCTTCGAAAAAAATGTTAAAATAAATTTTAACAAGGCTTTTTTAAACAAAAGTATCGGACATTTTCTTCAAAATTTGGGAATAATTTTAACATAAGAACGAATTTTAAGCATCATTTATTGGAGTAGCTAACAAGGTAGTGCAGGCTTAAACTCCTTCACTTAAGTAAACGGCCCTTTTCAGGGTCATTATTTTCTTTAAAAGGAACGACTGACATTTCGAAAAGCCTTGTTAAAATTGATTTTAGCACTTTTCTCGTAGAAATGCTGTAATTTCGTAACTAATGCAAAACAGTTTCATCAAATTTGCAGGGTATACGCAGAAATTCCTCCCCTGGAAGCTCCGAAAATTTCGTAGAGATATTTTGAGTTTTCTTAAAGTTATTGAGATTTCGCTAGGGGATTTTCTTTTTGCCCCAGTCTGTATATATATATATATATATATATATATATATATATATATATATATATATATATATATATATATATATATGTGTGTGTGTGTTAAGAGAGAAAGAAAGACACAGACATACTGGGGCAATAGTATTAATATTGCCACATCATATAAAAATAAAAATATAAAAATAAATAAGGGTAAAAAGGTGTAAGTAAAAAAACCATGACCTCTCCCTCGGAGAAGGAGTGGGCACTGCTTAAAGGTTTTCACCTGTTTAAAAATTCCAGGATCCCATACTGAACCATAAAAATTAATTGAAATTTATAACAATAAAATTAATTGAAATTTAAATGTATATGTACATATATATTTGTATGTAGGTTAATGTATGTGTATGTATATGTATGTATGAATGTTGTGTGTATCTACATGTGTACATGTATGTAAGTGCATACGTATGTATATATGTACATGTGTATATTCTATTTTGTTAGCACTCTTTGCTTTTCACTTTTTACAATAAAACGAAATTGACATTTTACATGTTAATTGTTCTTATTCGCTTGATAGCTTTGTATTTTTGTCTTTTATATTGCTCTACCGTTGAATTTGTGAAATAAAATAAATAATGAAAAAATTCAAATAAAACAAAATACGAGTTAAAGAATACAAATAAAACAAGACAATACGAATAAAAGAATACAAATAAAACAAGACAATACGAATTAAAGAATACAAATAAAACAAGACAATACGAATTAAAGAATACAAATAAAATAAGACAATACGAATAAAAGAATACAAATAAAACAAGACAATACGAATAAAAGAATACAAATAAAACAAGACAATACGAATAAAAGAATACAAATAAAACAAGACAATACGAACTACTAGAATGTTCCACCACTGCACTCAGGTCTGAACGGGAGCTACGAGACGATGTCCAACCCTGATGGAGTGGTGGGCAAGTACTTCCACTCTATAGGACTGGACTTCCTGTACTCACTGCGTCCCACTGGAGTCCTATACTACGCCGAGAACAACTCCACCCGGGAGAAGCTGCTGCTGCAGCTCGTCAACTCCAGTGTTGTCTTCCAGATCAGCAACACGGACACGACAGTGACGGCCGTGAGTCCAGCAGTACTGCTGCCAGGAACATGGTACAGGGTGTATGCTACCAGGTAGTTATTCCATCATCATTTTCGTCGTCTTCATCATCATCATCATCATTGTCAATTTTCTATGTACGAGGTAGTGCCGTTTTACTACATCATCGTCATCATCATCATCTACATCATTATCATCATCATCATCATCATTGATAATGATCAAACTATGAGGTAGTGCCGTGTTACTACATCATCATCTTCATCTTTAACGTTATTGTAAATTGTCAATCATACATCTATATGTATGATTAACTTTTTTTTGGGGGGGGGCATGGGGGAGGAGTAGGCTCGCCCAGTTAATCATACAGACAGAACTAATAAAATGATTGTCTAAAAAGGCCGCCCCCGAAAAAAGGTGGATCCGCCCCTAACCCTATCTATTGGTATGTTATTAATTCTTAAATCTGAGGTAGCTGCAATGACAACAGCGAATTACGAAAACTAAACAGTTGCATCTAAGCAATGGAACTCTGCATTGAGCGATGTAAAAAATTAATGTAAAAAAATCCAATCTCACTAAAACTAAGTCCTATATTATAATAATATGATATGTATGTGTTAATAATTTGCACTTGTCAGATCTTTTAAAAAAGAAAAAATAATAATGAAATTAAATTTATAAATTTTGAACAGGAATATCATTGAAAACGAACCGTGTCGCGTAAATAAAAAAATACTGGAGACATTTAGAGGAAGTGCTTAATTATTAAAACTCTTTTATATGTTTTAGGGCTACAGTTTGGTAAGGATTAAGGTTGTGGTTAAGGCTAGGGTTAGGATTAAGATTAGGACAAACGATTATGAGTAGGGTCAGATTTTTGGCCAACATTTTCCTACTTCTCTTTGCTTATTCCTATTCTTGCGACCTTCTAGTTCTTTTATATTAATTCATCATCGTCTTCATCTACCGTTTAAACCTTATCAGAATCTCTTCCATTTTCTTTTACGTTTCTGTATTAATTGTGCAAACTTATGTAACTAATTCCAATAGAAGCTACTAAATACTGTGAAATAGAAGTTAATTTTTGAAATAAACATAATTTTACAAAAGCAAAATTAATTTTAGCATGAAATATGCAGATACATTTACATCCACATATTTCTTGCTTAAAATAGTTAAATATTTTTCGTAATTTTGTTCGTAATATTGTTTGTAGTATCAAGTTATGAGGTCATGCTTTCCATTTTAATAAAACAGTATAAACACCATTCTTTCAGTTGAAATATTCTTTTCTAAAGCCACCAGTTGGTAAATTGGCAGATGCAGTCTGTCTTCATGATAAGAAATACCGAGTATATTTCAACATGTAATAAAACTTTTGTTATAGACTCAAAATTTGATTATTAATTTAAATATCGCATAGCCGCAATAAAGAAAAGCTTCAGTTATCATTCTGCAAATAATTTTATATAGTTACTGTATTGCAATGACTCAGTTATGATTCTGCTACGAACAAGTCAGTTGCCAGTGGCGATGTCGGTAAGATATTCGACCGCGCATCAGTATGTGCGGGGTTCAAATCCTGGGCTCGTCCGTCACTGATATCGCTTTCGAGTGAGGAAAGCATTAGCTTTACCAGCTTTTTATGATTCTGCATTGATTTATATGTGTTTTATTACTACTCAGACATGATTTTACAATGATTTAGATATGATTCTTCAACAAATCAGTCTTGATAGGGAATGATTCAGATATGAACATGCACTAAATCAATCATACAACTATTTAGATATAGTTTAACAATGATAGTCATGATTTTCAATGGTTCAGGTATGATTTTCAATGATTCAGGTATGATTTTTAATGATTCAGATATGATTTTCAAAGAGTCATTCATGATTTACAAAGAGTCTTGATTTCCTATGATTCAATCATAATTTCCAATGACTCACGTATGATTTTCAATGATTCATGTATGATTTCGTTGATTCAGGAATGATTTTCAGTGATTCAGGTATGATTTTCAGTAAATCAGTCATGATTTCCTATGATTAAATCGTAGTTTTCAATGATTCAGATATGATTTTCAATGATTCATGTATGATATTCAATGATTTAGGTATGATTTAGACGGACAGTTAACAGTGCAGCGCCTCTCTACATCAGGTCTGGCAGTGACTGGGGTACGACTCGAGTCGACCATCAACAAACTGCTCACCCTCAACAGTCCCCTCTACATAGGTGGCCTTCCACCAGCCTATAACAACGTATGTCTATCAATAGGTGGCCTGCCACCAGCCTATAACAACGTATGTCTATCAATAGGTGGCCTGCCACCAGCCTATAACAACGTATGTTTATATATAGGCCCCTATACATAGGTGGCCTGCCACCAGCCTATAACAACGTATGTCTATCAATATGTGGCCTGCCACCAGCCTATAACAATGTATGTCTATCAATAGGCCCCTGTACATAGGTGGCCTGCCACCAGCCTATAACAATGTATGTCTATCAATAGGTGGCCTGCCACCAGCCTATAACAACGTATGTCTCTCAATGGGTGGCCTGCCACCAGCCTATAACAACGTATGTCTATCAATAGGTGGCCTGCCACCGGCCTATATTAACGTATGTCTATCAATAGTTGGCATGCCACTAGCCTATAAAATGTAATTCTATCAATGGGCCCCTCTAGGTAGGTGGCATGCCACAATCCTATAAGTACATGTACGTATGTCTATGATTAGGTGGCATGCCACCATGTTTTTTGCTTCAGATAAACAAACGCTTGTATTTGTGCTTTAGATAGACAAGCTGTTCAATTTGTGCTTTAAATAAACAAACTGTTATATTTATGCTTCAGATAAACAAGCTGTTGTATTTGGGTTTCAGATAAACAAGCTGTTGTATTTGTGTTTCAGATAAACAAGCTGTTGTATTTGTGTTTCAGATAAACAAACTGTTATGTTTATGCTTCAGATAAACAAGCTGTTGTATTTGTGTTTCAGATAAATAAGCTGTTGTTTTGTGCTTTAAAAAAGTAAAAAAGCTGGTGAGGCGTTTACTTTTTTTACTTCAGATGAACAAGCTGTTGGATGGGGGAGGCAGTTTTGGAGGTTGTGTGTACAACGTCCACTACAGCGATCAGCCCCTGCCTCTCTGGCAGACCGTACTTAGGAAGGACTCGACAGCAACCTGCTGTCGTAAGCCCTCGCCCAACCCCCCGGGCCCCACCCTACTCGGGTCCCTAGCTCTACACGGGTTCGGCTACGTCAAATATTCGCTCGGGGCATTAAGTGTAGCAGGTAGGAGGCTGCCATCTTTCGTCGAGTTTTATCTAACTTTTCGCTTTTACATTCAATCAATCAATAATTATTTAACGTCCGGTTCCTCGCCATAAGGTAATGTCAGGGACGTCAGCGGAAGAGGTTAGAGTGTTTGCCTCGGATCTAGGTGGACAGAGTTCAAAGCTATATTCAGTCAACAAATGACGGACATTTGGGCCCATGGAATTTGAATCAGGTATCAAAGATTGCTGCCAGATTGCGCTATTAATAGCAATGACGTGATTAACAATGTAAGGGTAAGGTATGGGATGGATTAGCAATGTAAGGGATTTGTTATTAACCTGCTAGAATCGGTACAACAGCCAAATTGAAAACTTTAGCAAGCTTAAAGAAGCATCTAAGTTTTTTCCTACACCCAGTTCTGTAATTTTTAATATAATTGATTGATTTATTTATTGATTGATTTAATTGTAAATTAATATAGTTATTGATCTCCTTCTTAATATATTTATTGCTTTATTAATAAATTTATTAATTTTTATTTAAATATTAAATTATATATTTATTTATTGAGATATTTAACGATAGATAAATATGTTACTGTAAATTTAGTTATTTATTTACATATCTATTTTTCAAATCTTATTTATTTATTTATTATTATTATTAATTTTTACTTTATTTTATTTATTTATTTTATTATTAATTTTTATTTATTATTTATTTATTCATTCTTGTTGATCTATTTATCGATTAATTACTGCATCGATTGATTGATCAGACACGGGATCGATGATCATCCTGGAGATGCGGACGTACAGCTCGGATGGGGTGATCCTGGTGGTATCCTCTCCCACGTCTACGGATCACTACGGACTCTACATGAGATCCGGTAGAGTCATCTTCTCCATACGCTCTCCCGGATCAGTGGTTGAGCTCCAGTCTCTCAATACCTACAACAGCGGTCTCTGGGCGCAGGTTTGATGATGATGATGATGATGATGATGATGATGAAGATGATGGTGATGGTGATGGTTATGGTGGTGGTGGTGGTGGTGGCGGCGGCGATGGCGATGGTGATGATGATGGTGATGACGATGATGATGATAATGCAAATGACGACGATTATTATGTATTGTATTGTAGATCACAGCGATGCATAACCGCACGTATGCTCAGCTCAGGGTACAATATACAGTGGACAGCTTCAACGGTACGCAGCCGCCACCGGCGGAGCTATTTTCAACCTTGACTTCTGACCTCAACCTGTCGTCATTGGCTAATCAAGGGGTCACTCTAGGAGGTCAAAACCCTAACGCCACAAGGTTTTACTTATTATCACTGTAAAACGAAAGCTGCCATCTGGTGCAGATAAGCATGGTGGCTTGTGCTCTTTTATTTTGTAGTTTCTGGGTGATGGACAGCAAATTGTGGACAGTAAACTGTGTGGTGCTCCAAGTATGCAGAGTACATATATTTCTATTCAAGAATGTATGTACATTGGACCTGCCATTTTGCAGAACATTAGAGAGACAGATTGCGCTTTAAGGTTCTCAGTATTATCATGACTGAAAGCAGCATACTAGTTATGATGATGTGAAGGTTTTAGAACACTAGTCCATAAACGTTCAGCAGGGTCGAATAGCAGAAGTATAGAGTGCAAATTTATATTAATTTATATTTGTGATAGTCTTTGTGGACTCTTCTGACCTTCAGTTTGATTCTCAAGGTCGATCAGCAAATTGATTTTTCAGCTTATCTTAACTTAACTCTTCTTTTCTCATTTTATTTCATCTCATCATCATCATCATCATTACGTCATCGTCATCACCATCATCATCGTCATCATCGTCATCGTCATCATCATCATCATTATCATCATCGTCATCATCATCATCATCATCGTCGTCATCATCATCATCATCATCATCATCGTCATCATCTTCATCATCGTCATCATCATCATCATCATCATTATCAGCATCATCATCATCATCATCATCATCATCATCGCTGTCCTCATCATCTATATCACTATCATCATCATCATCATCATCATCGTCATCATCATCATCCATTGAATCCCAGTTTATCTAGGGTCGAGACACAAATAGAACTTTTCCACACTTCTCTGTCTTATAAAGAAATTAAATTCTTTCTATGTTTCATACATATTTTCAATTCATTTCTTAAATTAATTTATCTATATCATTTTTATACTAAAGTCTGTCTTATTGAATTTCTGTATCTGTTAATATTCTAATTTTTTCAGTAAAGCATTGGTGGAACTGATTTCAGTCATGACACTGTCAAATATTCGATCTTTTTTAAATTATACGGAAGTTGTAACTTAGTTTTTTAACACCTGTATTCTACTGCATTGCAGAAACTATAGTAGGCCTATTTAAGTTATAAAGTCATCTTAGCGTTTCAATGTCATAATCTCAAAGTATCTTTGGCTACTTCAGTTACACAGTAACAGTTATACAGTAACTTACTGTTACCTTAATCTTTGTGACGGTAGCTCGAGTGTGTCGAGTCGTCTTGAAGAGAAGCCTTGTGCTTCTGAACCTTGACGTTATACACACTATAATATACAATAGGTGCATGCTTTCGAAAAAAGAAATTACTGTAAAGCTAAACTGAGTGAAAATCTCGAGTAAAAACTGTCTTAGTTGTAGGCGCTATACAGCTCAAAGTTAAGTTTTTATTAAGCTTTGTGACGGTAGCCCGAATGTTTCGGGGCTTCTAAAAGAGAAGCCATGTGCTTCGGACCTTGACGTTAAGCACGCTACAACCTAGCTTCCTGCAATAAATCCTTTTTGAGACTTTTTGGTTGATTAGCGACTGTCACAGGTCGATGGACTTCCTGAATCAGTATAATTAAGTAAATTTAAATTAAATTAAGTTAAAACCAATTAAGTTAGATAAGGTAAATCACAGTAAATTAATGAAAGTTAAATCCAGATAAAATAAGTTAAGTTAAATTAAGTTAAAATCAATAAAGTTAATAGTTAAATTAAGTTAAGTCCAGTTAAAATAAGTTAAGTTATATTAAGATACGCTAAATTTAAGTTAAGTTTATTTAAGTAAAAGGTTAAGTTGAGTTAAATTAAGTAAAGTGTTTTTAACCCATTATTTCAGTCGAGGCCCGGTTTCTTGGGGTATATCAGGATGTATGAGAAGACTAACCCATCATCAGCAGGGGGCGCCTGTTGTGTTGGGTGGGGTCAACATGATGAACTTTGACCTCACGGCTGGGATCAGTTCCTCATTGAATTCTGAGGTCAACAAGTGCTACACTACGGTAAGTATATATCTCAAGTCAGGGATAATAATATTAATAATAATAATAATAATAATAATAATAATAATAATAATAATAATAATAATAATAATAATAATGATAATAATAATGATAATGTTAATGATAATGATAATGTTAATGATAATGATAACGATAATTATAATAATAATAGTAATAATAATAATAATAATAATAACAATTCTTCGGTGTCAGCTGGTGGCGCTGCAGAACTAGCCGCCGACAGAAAAATAACCATATATAACGAATTGTCGCGTAGCTATTGTTTTATTCCTCTTGCTCTCGAGACTTTTGGTCCTATGAATGAGGAAGGAAGCGAATTTATTTCTTCATTGGGTAAGCTTTTATCCGCCGCAACAGGAGATAAGCGTGAAACCAGCTCTTTGAGACAGAGACTCAATCTGCATGCAGAGGTATAATTCTATCTGTGTAAGGTGGACCTTTAGTGCTAATCGGACAGAAAGCTATGCTATAAATGATAACTCTCTTGTATCTGATTATCTACATCGTTCTACGTCTCTCTCCAACAGCTTGGCTCACACTCAGGATATAATTTCACCCCGCCATCCTTCAACAGTCTACTCACATGCACAATTCCGTTCGGAAAATCATCATCATGGTCAGCCTGGTAATGAAGTTATTCATGTTCATCAACTAATTTCTGAAGATATTCATGAACATCAACCAGGACTTATGGCATCTGCGATAGGTCTTGCCAAGGCTGATGCAACGGAAGAAAGTGATCTGACTAATAGAGTTTTGTCTACTAGTCTATCTATAGACGCTTCTCCTCCTCAATCTGCGCTATTCAAGTATGACGTCCATAACCCTTACCCAAACTCCGCCCGAATTTCTAAGCCCTCTGACATCACTTCCATCCCAGCTGTGACTGCCATCTACAAAGAGAGTTCCTTAGGCTTGTTGGAGAGTGACTCAGAGGCTATTCAGTCAGTTCGCCGAGGTGTTAAGCCCCTCTCACTGGGCCGCCATGAACAGGGTGTCCTGGGCAGGGGCTACTGCCTCAGGGAGAGTTTCTCCGCCACCTCTCAGCCCTGTCCTCCATGGTTCACCAACGCCGTATCCCCTAGATGCTCGTAGGCCGGAAACCTCATAGGTGCCTCCAGGGATGGTAGGAATAAATTCCCTTCGAATAGGAAGAGGCAGGTATCGATGCAGACATTGATCTATCCTCGGAACAATTTACGCAGTCAACCTGTCGATGGGTTTAAAGAGTCAGAGAGAGTGGTAGATAGAATGAATGAATTTTTCACCAACCGATCGTGGGTTGCTACAAATAACTACGACCAGAGGTGCGTTAAAACAGTGAAGGCTAAAACAGTGAACGACAGGACTCACGAGAGGACAATGGAATCGAGACCTAACGTATGCGGTGGCTCCTCGGGTACCCAGGCTGGCTACCCCTCCTCACCCAGCCATCTGTCCAGATCTCCCTGCAATCAGCGGCATGCCTCGTGCAATCCCAGTCACGCTTCCCCTCGACATTCCCTGCATAGTATATCACGGAATACGATAGGGGAGGCAGGGAGAGGGGGGCTGGGGCCTATGTCTGAACTTGCAGAATCCGCTAATGGAATCGTTGAAGATTTATAGCGTTGCGGAAAGCGGGCCCGTTGAGTTGCAGGATACTGAATTGAAAGAGTTGAATGAACACATAATTGGTGAACAGTTGAACCTCGACTATGAGAACACTGACATTTTAGGTGACGGCCGCGGTGTGGTTCAGGAATACCATGTGGACGCTGTTGATCCTGACGTAATCAGAAACATGGAAAACACCTCCATCAGTCTACCCGGATTTAACCTTAGACCTGCCATTTCAGCACCTATGTAGAATATAAGCCCCATCCCATCTGTGGTTTCATCTGTTCCAACCCAAAATAAAAGCCAAATCCAAACAGGTGCCCGACCTGTGCCCCCAAAAACTCGAATCAAACCTGGGGTCCAGTCCACGCAGCCTCAGCCTCAGGTGCCGACTGGTGAAAATCGGGCACTGGGGCAGCACGTGAGCACGAGGGTGATCGTCAACGGGTTGAACACAGCCCGTCTGAAAGAGAAGAGATGCGCCCTACGTCCCGGCCTCTCAATACCTCCCTCCTCCTCCTCGAGTGCGTTCATAGAGCGTGAGATAGATCCACAAGAGCTTTCTGGGCTGACCTTCACCGAGAAAAGGAAATACTTGAGGCTAGAATGGCCTCTGCGTCCCAGGTGTCCCTCCCACTAGGGCCACAGCACTCGGGTCTAGGGCTGAACCAGATGCTTGCCTCAAGGCAGGCTGAGGCAAAGAGGTAGAGCTCATCGGGTTTTACAAATCAGAGCCCTAATCAAACGGAAACTATATCCTAGAACTCTCTAAGAACAGCTATCCAGATTTCAGGGTTGTTGACTTCTAAAAGCGGTTCTCCCAACAGAGTTCTCACAACTGCCTCATCAACGCCTATTGAGGGGAGTCACCGTCGTCGTGGATCGATAACAGAAGAAGTGGGGACGAGCGCTGCTGGAGCCAAAAGCAGTGGATTCAGGGCAATGTCACCCGCTGCTGCGATCAGCAACGTTTAACTTTCGCAAGAATAATAATAATAATAATAATAATATAATAATAATAATATTAATTACACCGGTAGACTGGCAGCAAGCCAGTCTACCGGTGAGCAAGGGTGGTCTTGAAATTCGTCTTGTTTCCCATATCGCGCCTTCTGCCTTCTTGGCATCAGCGATGGGAACGAGGCAGTTGCAAGACGCCATCCTACATAGGTGCTCCCTTTCTGCCGATAGATCCATTGACGTTGCGTTGTCAGGTTGGTCCAAAAGCCTCACATCTAGTGCTCCACCTTCTACCTCAGTCAGTAACCAGAAATTATGGGACCGTCCTATAGTGGATCGGATTTACAACAGTCTGTTAGAATCCCAATCCAATGCAGTAGACAGAGCACGACTCCTAGCCGTATCAATCAAAAGAAGCAGTGACTGGCTTCACGCTCTCCCTGTTGCTTCTTGTGGGCTTTTTTTAGACAATGAGGCGATTCGAGTAGCCGTTAGTTTCCGTTTGGGGGCGAAAACTTGCGGGCCTCACATGTGCCCCTGCGGTCATGAAGTCGACGCTTTATGTCTCCACGGCCTCTCCTGCAAACGAAGCTCAGGTAGAATGTCTCGTCATCACAATTTAAATGACTTAATATGGCGAGCACTTTCAAGAGCAGGCATCCCTTCCTCTAAGGAACCAAGTGGGCTGTCCAGATCAGACGGCAAGCGGCCGGACGGCATGACTTTAGTGCCCTGGTGCAACGGTAAATGTGCCGTATGGGACGTCACAGTCATTGACACTATGGCAAACTCCTACCTGAATACGACTTCAGTCACAGCCGGTGGAGCTGCTGTTCATGCCGCCTCTAGGAAGTTGGATAAATACCGAAATCTGTCCTCAGGATATGAAGTTGTTCCGGTTGCCATTGAAACCATGGGCCCGATGAATCCCGAAGGAGTTGACTTTATCAATGGCATAGGCAGACTTATCACAGAGCAAACCGGCGATAAGCGAGAGACATCTTCTCTTTGGCAAAGGCTTTCCATGACTTTGCAAAGATTTCATGCAGTCTGCTTCAACAATTCTTTTAAGCCGATTGATGACCTCGAGTAGCCGGGCGGCGATTCAGCACGTATTGATTGAATCGTTTTTATCAAGCCCACGTTCTTTACACCGGGGTAAAAAAAGAATTAAAAAAATAAATAAATAATAATAATAATAATAATAATAATAGTTTCTACGACAGAGGCGCTTCGGAAAGAATGGATTTCTTCATGAAAGACGATAACAACTATGATAACAGTCAAGATGAGGATGAAAATGGTGAAGACGACAATGTGGATTTAGCGGAAAATCGCAAACTTAATTCACTTTTCACTAGAGAGCAGAAACCTCTCTCTCCTTCCAACAGCCACGTCAACCACTCAGCTGCACACTCCAGAGAACTGGAAGACTCTGCCACCACTTCTCCAAGTCAATATAATTCCATTTCCACCTCTACTAATCAGTGCGCGTCTAGTTCTCAGAATAATTCTTCCACACCCCTAGAAGCGCTCAGTCCAGCAAGTCCTAATGCCAATCTTCGGGACTCTTCAGCGATAGTTGGGGACCCTCTAGCCAGTAGCTCAAGTAGGATGAAGGAAAGCTTCCGTGTGGAGGAAAGGAACGAATTATTATATTAAAACTTCTTTATATAATTGAATATTATAATTATTATTTCTTTATTATAATTTAATATTATTGTTAGAATAATACTGCCAGAATAATTTATCTATTTTTAATAATTATAATAATAATAATAATAATAGCAATAATATTAATAATAATAATCGCAATGATAATGTTAATGAATAATGATAATGATAATGATCATGACAATCATAATATTGATCTTAATAACAACGGGCGAGCACAGGATTTGAACCCTGCACATACTGACCCGCAGTCCAGTGTCTTACCGACTTCACCCTTGGCTCCAGCCAGTGGATTGATTAGCATAAGTTAAGTCAACACTAAGTTAATAAGTAAATATTAGAGTTACGTCCCTGACATCATCCTTGGATGAGGAAACGGACGTTAAACCTTTGCTATTATTATTGTTATTATTATTATTATTATTATTATTATTATTATTGTTATTATTATTATTATCATCATTATAATAGTAATAATTATTATTATATATTAATATCATTATCATTATTATTATTATTATTATTATTTTTATTTTATTAATACCCCGGTGTAAAGAACCTGGGGTTTGATAAAAACGATTCGAGCAATACGTGCTGAATCGCCGCCCGGCTACTCGAGGTCATCAATCGGCTTAAAAGAATTGTTGAAGCAGACTGCATTAAATCTTTGCAAAGTCATGGAAAGCCTTTGCCAAAGAAAAGATGTCTCTCGCTTATCGCCGGATAAGCGAGAGATTATTGTTATTATTATTATTATTATTAAACTATTTATATCTCTCAGGTAATTCCAGGACTGGGATTCACGGAGCCGGACTCCCACGTGATCATCCAGTGGCCTAGCCAGCAGGTGGGACAGGTGGACCTGGAGCTGATCTCCCGGAGACCCAGTGGTATCCTGCTCTACACCTCTCTATTCAGTGGACCCACCACTGCAGGACTCTTCCTCTACATCGCTCTGTACAATGGAGACGTGCTGATAGTGTTCAACCAGGGGTCCGGGGTTCAACCCGCCTTCAGGTCTCGTGGGTTGTATCTGAGTGATGGGCTGAAGCACAGGATTCAACTAGACTTCAGCTACACCAACAGGTATCAACAGCAACAACAATTAGATTGATACAGTCATCAATGACATCAACGAGCACAATTGTATTGTTGATTTTTTGCTGAAATACACCGCTGCTTAAGCGGATATAAGAATAACCTTTCAACCTTCTATGATTTTTTTCAGTGCTATCAGCGCACGGTCTTCCGAAGCAAAGTGGTGGTCCATCCATGTACTAACTGAGCCAGACGTTTCTTGACTTCTTTTTTAGCCAGCACGCTATGTTAAGTGCCAAGTACTCAAAATCACACGTCGCTCCTAACCCCATTAAAACGTTATAAGAGTATTAAGGTATTTGTTCAAATTAGCAGTAAATTCCTTTAAAACCCTTGTTGTTATATAAATACCGAATAGGAAAACGGAAGGTAATCCATAGTAAGATCTGGAAAATCAATATTGAATTTTTATTTTATTTTCTGTTTAACCTACTTGTATTTGAAGACTATTACTTTTTATTTATAATGTTTAATCTGTATTTATGTTCACTTCTTTATTTGTCAAAAACAGACAGGATCAAGATACATCACACGTACACACATACATACACTCACACACACATACATGTACGATCATAGCACAATCAAAATGCACGAAACAAGAAATCAAGAAACAGAAATAGAGTTCCTACTAATTCCAGCATTATCATTAAACGTTTCGTAAATTAAACTAGAAATTGTTATTTATAGTTTATAATTTTGTATATACTCGTTTATTATAATTGTTGTTATTGTATTCAGTCCACGTCTTACTGTTGATTCTGCTGAAACTCACGTGGGCGCAATTCCCATGACTCCGTATATGTCAATCACAGGAGGGGGCGTGTATCTGGGCGGAGTCTCTTCTAGCATTGGCCTTGACCCCACCCTCATTCCAGTGCGCACCTCTCTACAAGATGGCGCCATATTAAGCCTCAAGATTAACTCTGTGTAAATATGCATAACTCCTATTTATATAAATATTAGTAATTATCGAATTTTACTGTATATATATATATATATATATATATATATATATATATATACATACAGTATATATATATACATTATATATACAGTATATATATATATATATATATATATATATATATATATATATATATATATATATATGCATATATATACAATATCAGAAGTTAATTTCACGCGTTGGACTGGAAATATCGCTGTTAGTTTAGCAGCGTTCCAATCGAACGAAGTTAAGATATATTTTACTCAGTTAGTACATGGGTGGGTGACCACCTTGGAAGACCAGGCTTTGACAGCTTTAACTGCCATAGAAGAACATTTCTGGCCAAATAAATGTGATAAAAAAAATGTCCGTGTTCATTACACGTTATGCAAATTTCGTAGTAGTGTAAGCGGTCAAGAATATGCAAGTGATTGGGGCGGGATTTAGCGCACTCGGTTAAGCTGCTCGTCAATTGAACGAAGTTAAGCTCCATCGCGCCAGTTAATACTTCGTGAGTAACCACCTGGAAGAGCGAGTGTTGACAGATTTTAAAAAAATCCCGAGGGTATTGAAAGGTTATTCTTAAATCCGCGTCGGCTGCAATTGATGCGCCAACAAAAGGCAACGATTACTAATAACCATGGAGAGGAATGGAGGAAATAACGAAAACTACAAAAACAGAAATCAAGAAAGGAAACTATGTAGCACATGCCGAATGTTATGTGTGTAACTAAACGAACAAAAAAAGGCGTAACATTCCTCCAGGAATGTTACGCCGGCTTTTTCTTTCATCTATCAGTTCCATGGCCCTGACCTGTGAGTCAAGATTAAACACACGTTATTTTTTAATACGAGTATGTTACGAGAACAACCGTGTTGTTTTCTGTGTTGTGTTAGGGTTGTTTGAAGATTAGACCAACCGGTTGCTGCACTTGTCTTATATGGCGAGTAAAGCACTAATATCCTAACCAACGTCAGAAAGGGGATGCGGTTGACGAGTGTCAAGGCTCAAGAAATTGCTACAAAATTTTCCAAAAGGAATGAAAGGTCAATATGGTGCATGAACACTCAAAATTATGTGAACAATGAGAGAAACAAATTACACAACATTACATACCAGTAAACCATTGCTTACATAAATTTCCAAAAATTGCATACCTGTACAATATTAGACCTACTTACATAAATTACCCAACATTATATACCGATATAACATTACTTGCATGCATTACTAACATTACACACCGGCACAACATTACTTACACAAATTAACCAACATTAAATTCCGATACAATACTACACAAATTACCCAACATTACATACAATTACAAAAATTATCCAACAGCTAAATTAAGCAATTACAAGAACGTTCATACAAGCGTTCATGTTTCGCAGGCAAGCGCCCTATCCATTCAGCCATCCAACTTATATCCTACAACAACTGTTACACGAGTCGTTAGACAACAAAACTAGAGTTACTGCTAATAAGCACACTAGTATATTCACTGCCACGTCCTCTCAGCCTCGGCTAATAAATAGTACTAGGAGCATTATTTATTAGCATTATTTACTATTATTTATTAGCATTATTTACTATTATTTATTAGCATTATTTACTATTATTTATTAGCATTATTTACTATTATTTATTAGCATTATTTATTATTATTTATTACAAGCTATCTGAATTATAATTTATTGGACGTTACTTGAAGTTACTACTTATGGATTAGAATTGGTTAGGGTTAGGTAGGTTTGAGTTTTAGGAGACGCCAGAGGGGCGTGGCTCTGAATATAATAAAATTTAATTTAAATTTAATATATTGTGCCTATTAACTGCTAGTCAGGACTACAATTATTTATAAGAATTACTAATGCGGAATGCAATATTTAAAACTGAAATTTAAAGTCGGTCAATTTAAAAAGGAAAATATTAATTGTATATAAAATTTTGGTTGGAATATGGAATGCTTAAATTAATCGAAATATTGATATCTAATTTTAATGTAAAAATATTATAATAATATATTAATAACTAATCGTATTATTTTAAAATGTATTTTTGAAAGGAAAAAGTCTCAGATAGGGGATTGACTGATGGATGATATGATGTAGGACAGAGAGGATTTGAGACTGTCCATGTGCATCGCGATCCTAGTTAAACTCCGATTCAAGGGAAAATGATGATGATGACGATGACGATGACGATGAAGACGATGTTGATGATGATGATGATGATGATGATGACGACGACGACGATGACGATGATGATGATGATGTTGCTGTTGTTGTTGTTATAACAGTACTGTCGACTTCTACAATCCCGCAAACGTTCAAGAGAGACTGGTCAAGTCAATCTTCTTGAGTGGCATCCCAGCCCCGCCCGTAACTCCGCCCCCTCTGCCCTACACTACCACACTGCCCCCACCCACCCTAGCCCCGCCGAGATGTCAGGCCCCGCCCACGACTGTCAGTTACCTTGACAACAGCACGACGACGCAGTTTGGACTGAATGGAGCGGAGTCATACCAGGCCTTCAACAGCACCGGGCTTAAAGCTGTCTTCATCAATGCGTGAGCATCGTTTCGATTATTTATATGATATAATTATGATAAATGTATTAAGAAATGGGCGGAAGAGTTTGATAGGAGACATGCTAAGGGGGAATGTCTATTAAAGAGGTCATAGAAGGTAGAATGTAAGGAAAAAGAGGCAGGGGCAGGCCGAGATTACGTATGTTAAATGATTTAAAGACCCACTCAAATGTGGAAATGAAGAGGAAGGCGGAAGAAGTGAGTGGAGGCGTTATATACCATGGACCTGCCAGTAGGCACTGCACTAGGAGAGGCAATTATTCTTATTATATTATATTATTATTATATTATTATATTTTATTGTATAATTATTATTATTAATGATTTCATCATCATCATCCTCCCATTTATCCCAGTCCAACCAGGGTCGGGATACGAATAGCCAATTTTCCATTCGTTTAAATTTTGTAACAAATTCTGGAGCCTACGAGCTTACCAACTGAGTGCCCTTTCTGATGTTGCTTTGGATCCTGTTTTTATGTCGCCTTCTACGACACGTGCATATTTTTACGGTTGGTCTATTCTTCAAGCAACTCGAACACAACAAAGGGAAGTAATGTTATAATGTTATAATGTTATTAATGTTATAATTAATATTATTAGTATTATTATTAATGTTATAATTAATATTATTAGTATTATTATTAATGTTATAATTAATATTATTAGTATTATTATTAATGTTAAAATTAATATTATTATTAGTATTATTAATACTATAATAGAATTCATTGTTATTATTAATTTAATTTAATTTTACAGCTGTTAAGGTAAACAGAATACCATGTGATCCGCATTCCTGGGCCCTCTGACTATATAGGCAATAGAGATCACACATCAATTTAGTTTAGTTCTTAATTTCTCGGTGCTCAGCATATATTTTAGGGGCCCGGACATATTTAGAGATCCCGCGACAGAAATGTTTACTTTACCACCTACGTACGTGTGTGTATGTATGTGTATTTTATGTGCAATAACACCCATTACAGTGAAATGATCAATCATGTTGATATCTATCACTTTTAATACCTCCCCTTTAAACCGTTAGGCAATTTAGTCCATTTTCGGTGTAACTTGTTCTGCTAATATCCGAGATTTTATTTTCAGATTAGCGCGGCCGAGAATCGAACCCACAAGAATTCAGTTCAACTCAGGATCTGCCATTTTAAACTGCATGACGTTACCTGACGCCTCTAACCACTGCGCTATTGAGACATCTATTGTGTTCATGTGTGTGTAGATTTGCTGTACGAATGAGGTTCAGAGCTCTACAATCCTCTGGTATACTACTCTACTTTGCCAACTCTCCTCTACCCAACCCCACTCAATACTTCCTCGCCTACATGGATAGAGGTCAACTGAAGGTCACTATGAGTACAAGTTCAAGGCCAATAAATGGGACAAAGTCTGTGACGTCACGACTGACCTATGACGACGGGAGATGGTCTGAGGTGAATTTAATTCTTCAAAAGGAACTAACTATAATTATATTATTTCTTTTGCTGTTTTGTTCCTTTGCACGGTTTGTATGTGTTAGTGTATCTGTCAATTTTTGTAGTAAATTTGAAGTTTAATTGTATGGTTCTTTCTTCTCTAGCGAAATTATTACATTTTATAACCTTTCGTTTGTTTTACTATTACTCTCAGAGGTTAAAGTAGAGAGTGAGAAAGCAGGGTGAGTCAGCTCTCGTTTTCCCGAAATGAGTTTCCCTCCTATGGGCATAGTAAGCATCATCATCATCATCATCATCATCGTCGTCGTCGTCGTCATCATCATCATCATCATCATCATCGTCATTCATTTTATGTGTTTATTTTAATTTGTATTTCTTTCGTAGAATCAATCCACAGACTCAAACAGAAAATTCCAAATAGATGCATAGAAATGAAAATGAACAAAACAACAAAGCGTAAAATTAACAAATTAATTAGAATTAGACATAAACCATCAGTTACCACAGTAGGTCTACTATAAAACATTTAAGCTATTATAAAAAACTGGTAATTGTACGGTTAAGTTAATGTCTGTTTCCTCACTCCAAAGCAATGTCAGTGACGGGCGAGCCCAAGATTTGAACTCCGCACATACCGTAGCTCTGCGTTCCTCCACTGTTCAATCTGTGATTGATTGATTAAGCTGACTGTATAATCTCTTATTGATTGATTCAACTGTCTGTATAAACTCTTATTGATTGATTCAACTGACTTTTTAATCTTTTATTGATTGATTCAACTGACTGTATAATCTTCTATTGACTGATTCAACTGATTGTATAATCTCTTATTGATTGATTCAGTTGTCTGTATTATCTCTCTCTCTTGTATGTCTTTTGTCTTTCTCTCAATCTCTCTATTTTTGTCTTTCTCTCCCTCTCTCTCTCTCTTTATTTTTTGTCTTTCTCTCTCTCTCTATTTTTTGTCTTTCTCTCTCTCTCTCTCTGTCTGTCCCCAAATTTTTTGTCTTTCTCTCTCTCTCTCTCTCTCTCTCTCTCTCTCTTGTTTGACTTTCGTTCCTATTGATTGATTCAACTGACTCTATAATCTCTTATTGACTGATTCACCTGACTCTATAATTGATTGATTAAGCTGGAGGTGTTGAGGATCAATGACTTCCTGGCGGTGATAGTGTCAGATGATAAGGACTACGTGAACAACCAGCAGCACTCGGTGGACACGAGTGTCCTAGACATCAATACTCCTGTCTACCTGGGGGGAGTGCCTCGATCATTCACTGGGGCTCCCTTCAGTGGTCCTGAACGTTCTGTTAGTTGTGTGTCTAGATATATATATATATCTCTCTCTCTCTCTGTGTCTCTCTCTCCTCTAACTCTCTAATTGACATGGTGTCTTCGTTCCTCTTGTAAAAACCTGCTCACAGTACCAAATATTAAATCTGCCATGGATAGACGCTCCTTCAAGTTTTCTGCTCTGATAATATGGAACTCTCGGCCACAAGATCGTCGATTAGTAATTGTATTGATACTTTCCTTGGCAGGCTAAAAACTCATCTCTTTCCGCCATGGGTCTAAATTTTGACCCGCTTGCCTTGGATCTTGGATTGCACTGTTTTGATCTCGCTTTCTCTTGAGTTCTCTGTGTACTCAGTCGTCATCGTGTGGTGCTTTGGCGCCTGTTTGTGTATAGTCCGCAAAGACGTCCCTGACAGTGCCTTATGGCGAGGAACCGGACGTTAAATTCTTATTGTTGATTGATTGAATGCCTTTAGTGGTGTGATTAGCTCGTTGATATATAGAGTGCACTATATGGAGCTTAAAAAGCAGAATCTGAGTTTGATGATATACATTAGACGGGAAATTAAGCAGAACATTACAGAGAAAACGAGAGAGGGAGGATGTATGTCTTACTGTCTCATTCATTCAACTGGCTTGTTAAATGGTGTCATCCTATTTTACTGCAGATTAGCAATCAACCATTCGTAGGATGTATAAGCAACTTCTACGTAACAACCTACCAGTTTGAAACGATCCAATTCGGAAATGAGTACGTATAAATTAACTAACGTGAAATAATTATAAATATGTATTAATTACTGATCGAATTATTGGTTGACTGAATAAATGAATAAACGAATGAATAAACGAACGAACGAACGAACGAGCGTACGAATGAATGAATGAATGAATGAATGAATGAATGAATGCATCAATGAATCAATGAATCAATGAATCAATGAGCAAGCCAGCCAGTGAGCGAGCGAATGAGTGAATTATTGCGGCTTCCCATAGTGTAGAGGAATTATTTTAATCGCCTCATTTTTTAACCTGCAATTAAATAAAGTCTCCTTTATCTTATTTTTAGCCCATAACCCCATAGCGCCCAGGGCAATAAACAAAATTATAAAACTAAAAAGCCGAGATTGGAATGCACGAGGGTTCAAGTCACCTCAGGATCTGTCATTTAAAACTTTATGACCTTACCCCTATGCTATTGAGACATTCGTAAGATGTCATATTATGTCGGTAAGATGTCCGACTATTTATCTCTCTGCGACTGTTTACATATCTACGACTGTTTACATATCTACGACTGTTTACATATCTGCGACTGTGTACATATCTGCGACTGTTTACATATCTGCGACTGTTTACATATATGCGACTGTTTACATATATGCGACTGTTTACATATCTGCGACTGTTTACATATATGCGACTGTTTACATATATGCGACTGTTTACATATATGCGACTGTTTACATATCTGCGACTGTTTACATATATGCGACTGTTTACATATATGCGACTGTTTACATATATGCGACTGTTTACATATCTATGACTGTTTACATATCTACGACTGTTTACATATATGCGACTGTTTACGTATATGCGACTGTTTACATATCTATGACTGTTTACATACCTACGACTGTTTACATATCTACGACTGTTTACATATCTGCGACTGTTTACATATCTGCGACTGTATATCTCTTTGTGTGTTCGCCCGTCACTAACATCGCTTTCGAGTTAGGAAACTGACACTAACATTAGCTTTACCAGCTTTTATCTACAACTGTTTATCTATCTGCGATTCCTAGAATTTCTATCGCGGTACTGACATCCTTTCGAAACATTGAACTGACGTTAAATGGGCTTTAATTTTTAGTAAACTTTACTACACTGATCTGTTCATATTTCAGTAAACTATTGGAGTCAAGGGGTCTAAGCCCCTGCCCCTCACAGGCAGTCCCCGGGTTATACCTGAACTCCAGCACAGCCTACGTTAGGCTAACCGACTCCTACAGCGTCAGTCCGCCCCTGTTCAGCATCGTGCCCGGGTTCAGCCTGTCGCTCATGTTCCGTAGTGCTGCACAGAACGGTACACTACTGGTAGCCTGGAGGTCATCAACTAGCTTCACCGTCATACAGCTACTGAATGGACAGGTCACTGTCTGTCTCTGTGGCTCTAGCTCTCTCTGTCTATCTCTCTCTCTCTCTCTCTCTCTCTCTCTCTCTCTCTCTCTCTCTCTCTCTCTCTCTCTCTTACTCTCTCTCTCACTCCTCTCCACTCTCTATCTATCTATCTATATCTCTCCCTCGCTATCTATATGTGACACTCTCTCTCTCGCTCTCTCTCTCTCTCTCTCTCTCTCTCTCTCTTTCTCTGATTCTCTAATATTCCACCTAGATTACAATAAAACTAACAATTTTTAACCTGTTCTTATGTCCATTTCTTACGAGAAATCTAGCGCATCATCATCATCATAATCATCTTCATCAGCATCAGCATCCTCATCATCATCATCATCATCATCCACATCATCATCATCTTCATCATCAATATAATAATAATAATAATACTTATAATAATAATGATAATAATAAGAATAAAAAAAGCGATAAAATAAAGCGATTCAATGCAGTCTGCTTCAGTGGCACTTTGGCTAAAGCGGCTTCCCAGAGTGCAGAGGAATTATTTTAATCGCTTTTTAAAAACTTTTAATTAAATAAAGTCTCTAAAAAGAAAAAAAAAGAATAAAAATAATAAAAATAATAATAATGATAATAAATATGATATGAAGTTGTTCCGGTGGCCATTGAAACCATGGGCCCGATGAATCCCGAAGGAGTTGACTTTATTAATAGCATAGGCAGACTTATTGCAGAGCAAACCGGCGATAAGCGAGAGACTTCTTTTCTTTGGCAAAGGCTTTCCATGACTTTGCAAAGATTTAATGCAGTCTGCTTTAACAATTCTTTTAAGCCGATTGATGACCTCGAGTAGACGGGCGGCGATTCAGCACGTATTGCTTGAATCGTTTTTATCAAACTCCACGTTCTTTACACCGGAGTAAAAAAAAGATAAAATAAAAAAATAAAAATTACAAGAATAATAATAATAATAATAATAATAATAAACGTTTATGTCAGGGACGTCCCCTCATCACATGTCACTACAAATCGATTCACCCAAACGATCTGAAAAACATATGTGCTCATCTCTTTCAAATATTTATAATATTTAAATATGATTAAAATAGAATGACATTATCTATCATTAAATATCAATAGAATGACATTATCTATCATTAAATATCAATAGAATGACATTATCTATCATTAAATATCAATAGAATGACATTATCTATCATTAAATATCAATAGAATGACATTATCTATCATTAAATATCAATAGAATGACATTATCTATCATTAAATATCAATAGAATGACATTATCTATCATTAAATATCAATAGAATGACATTATCTAATAGTATTAGTACTCAATACATTGACATTATCTATCGACAGATTCAAGTCATAATCGGCACTGGAACTGGAGCGGCACCGTTTGTTGGTCGATCCAGCGCCATGACGAGTCCGTACTCCGTGTGCAACGGTCAGAGTCACTCGCTCCAGATGACATTCAACGTCGACTCCATAGCAGTGGTCGTGGACAGGGATAAGAGAGAGACACTGGCGGTGTCCTCTTCCATCTATCCGCCTCCTACTGGAGTCCCGGTGTATCTGGGCGGAGTCAGAGGTGAGATCTAGAGCGCTAATTAGTTAATTAGTTAATTAATCAATATGAATAGATTAATAATATATATAATTGATGAATTAAAAATATATATTGTAAATATAATAAATAAACAAATAAATAATTAATAACAAATTAATGAATTAATTAATTCAGAAATAAATAAATAAATAATTTAATTAATTAATTATTTTCTTATGTATTTATTTTGTTAATAATTATTATTTATTCATTTTTTATTATATTAATTAATTAGTTTTATCAATAGTTCAATGAATTATAAAGTACTTTTACTGCATTTTGTAAGCCTTTTGTTTAAAGGCTCAACTAAATTACGTATTGTTTACGTATCATCCAGATCCATAGCTTCTCTGTGACTCTGAGAACACTAAATTTGAACCCTGCACCTCTATTAGCGATCTTTTATTATTTCTAATTGTTATTATTTTATTATTGATATTATGTTTGTCTTCTTATTATTGTTAATTTAATATTGCTATTATTTTAGTTAGTTTAATATCGTTAATTTATTATTGTTATTATTAATTGATTATTACTTTATTATTGCAGTTTTTCTAGTGTTATTTTTACTATTTTTATTGTTATTTTATTATTAATGTACTACTATTATTTCTAATTCTCTAAAAGTTCTACTTGTAGCCCGACCCTAATTAAACTGGGATTAATGAGAGGATGATGATGATTATTATTTCATAATTAATAATAACAATAACAACAATTAGAGTACTACAGTCATCAATGACAACATCGAGCACTACTGAGACAAAATTAAGCCGGCGAACAAAAAAGAAGGTCCAAAAACGGTGCAAATTTCAAAATCCAGAAAAAATTCTCTACCGCAGATCCTATTATTATTATTATTGTAGTTATTTGTTATTAGTTTTATTATTATTATTATTATTATTATTATTATTGTATTTATTTTATGACATTTTACTATTTTTACTATTATTATTATTATTGAAATTATTTTATTATCATTTGTACTATTTTTGCTATTATTATTTTTATTATTGTAGTAATTTAATAATTTTTACTATTTCTACTATTATTATTAGTATTATTATTGTAGTTATTATATTATTATTTGTACTATTTCTATTTTATTATTTGATTATTATTGTTATTTTGTTGTTGTTATTTCACTATTCTCTGCGGCAGACCCTAGCTGGAGAATACCAGGTGTGTACGAGGCAGTGAGTCTGAACGGCTGCATACAGTCTGTCTCTATCAATGATCAGCGCTACTTCATCTCCGAGTCCAGTGAAACCAGTGGAACCAGTCTAGGCTGTCCAGGATGATTAACTACTTAACTAATGTTAATAATAATAATGATGATGATGATATGATGATGATGATGATGTGATGAGGAAGATGATGATAATAATATTAATAATAACTATGTAGCACATGCTACATAGTCTTGTGTGTAACTATACGAACAAAAATAAATAAGTTTAAAATAAAAATAATAATAATAATAATATTATATTATTATTATTATTATTATTGTACTATTATTACTTACTATTATTATTGTCATTATAATAATAATAATATTATTATTATTATAATGAGTAGAGCTGAATCGCCAGCGAAGGTGTAGTAGCCTGGTGGCAGTGGCGGATCCAGGGGGGCCAGGGCGCCCGGCTCTCCCCCTTAGGCACGGCGATAAAACTCTTAAACTATGTTTTAATTATTTCTATGACAATTTTTATGTGTCAATATGCTTGTAAGGGCAGTGGTTAGGGGGGGGTACGAGAGGGTACTCAGTTCCACTAGCTCAAATATGGGATTTGGGGCCCATATCTGGTATACTAGGAGCCCTGTATAATGGAAGGGGCCCGAAAAATGTTGATCGTTTCACTAGCTCTCAATTTTCACTTTAGCCACTGTAGGCCAATAAGAGGAAAGGAGGGTGTAAGTAAAATATGTGAACTCTGTCCCGGAGCAGTGGTGCAAACGTCCTTGGCTGGGAAGCTTTAAGCCTTAAAACCCTTCCTACCGCCAAAGTAGGTCACTTTTGCAATTCGTCCAGATCAGCTGAGTTTCTTCAGAAGTGAGAAAAATTAACCTACTTTTTCAAAAACAAATGTCGGAATTTTAGGTTTTCTTCTCACTTTAGTACGTGTATGAGTGGGGGGGGGGTAAGATACGGAGTTACACTCACTTCATGATCCGAGAGCAGTAGCGAAAAATGTTCAGGCCCCCTCCACAGCATTTTTCTGGTTGAGTCATATGTCCCGAAGAAGGGGGGGGGGGATGAAAAAGTGTGTACTCTCAAAAAGCAATTTCGGCCCATGTCTTAAAAAAATCCTGGATCTGCCCCTGCCAGGTGGTATAAAGATGGCTAATTGATTAATTAATTAATTCTTTAACTTTGTCTCAACAAATTCTAGAATGTCAGGTCTTCAATATTTTTTTAATTAGGCCTATAAGTCTCATTCAAACAATTAATTTGTTAATAAACTCCTCAACTCATCGACACCATCTTTCCTTGTTTATCTCGAATCACGATAAATAACTATTTAACTTATTATAACTATTTAAGCAATTAATTAATTAAGTTTAACATTAACTATTATTGTCGAATTTTATTCATCCAGTTAACAATAGGCCTACATGTAATTACCACACGAAATATTCAGTACTTTGCAACTTAAGAGTAGGGCCTTTGTCAGATTTTATATTTTTACAAATTCGAGGAGGTCAGGTTTTTTCAATTTGTAAGTTATAAAAGTATTTTTTCTCTTCGGCGACTAAACAGCGCTGCAGTGGTAACTTATATCGTCACAGCTCTTCTGCTGCAAAAATATCACAGCTCTTATTTGCAGCATAAGCCTACTGTATTTGTAGGCCCCTATATTAAATGCATTTACTATTAATTTATTTTGGTGAAATTCGAAATATCGGTTGGTCAAGTTAGGAATACAAAACTTTCGATGGTCATTAAGTGCACGCTTAAACAACGAGATTATAGTTTTTATATACTAAGAAAATCTAAACAACATGTAATTGACTGACGTCTGTTCCATTATCAAAAATAACAACAACAACACTATGATTAGAGTGTTATTGTTGTCCATCACAACATGAGCCATATGAAACCAAATCAAAACTGATGAGCAGTGTGTGGGTAGTTCATAATGGGTGCGAGCCAAAATCATCCTGGTAATCAGTCCAAGGAAGGATACTAAAGCGGAATGGAGGTTTGTGTTGGTCTCAGTTCATGGATATTTGTTGGATAAGAAAGATCTAAGTGAAAAGCTTTAAACCGCCTAAGAAACTGTTCCTAAAGATGAAAAGGTTGATCAACAGTAGATGAGGGGTTGCCCTGAATGGAAGGAAGAGAATTCTGGATCTGTGGGGCAGCATGCTGGAAGGAGCGCCTAGACAACTAGCTACGTGAAGGAAGGCTCGGTCTCTCTAGAGTAACTCACTTAGAGGACCTGGTGGATGACTGCCTGGAGGTAGGGTGCCCCACTTGTAGTAAGTGAGACATGTAACTCTTTGCAGATCAGAAGCAGGCTGGCTGAGAATTGAAGCAATCTTATCCTGCTTATCAAGCCTTCTAACCACTTAACCGAAATACCACGCGGTGCAATTTTTGCATTGGATTGATTTTCTGCATTTTGAATTTGCACCGTATTTTTACCTTCTTTTTGCTCGCCGGCTTCATTTTGACTAGATGTATAGTGTTCGATGTTGTCATTGATGACTGCAGCACTCTAATTGTTGTTATTATTTTTGTTATTATCACGTATTTTTGTATTATCCAAATAAACACTTTGCAAGACGTTTTATTGGAAAAATAAATACATGTATTTCCATAATTCTATCATTTAAGTAATAATAAACTGACTGAAACTAGGTATTTTGTGAAAATCTATTATTTATTATTTATTATTTATTATTTATTATTTATTATTTATTATTTATTATTTATTATTTATTATTTATTATTTATTATTAAATTATTATCATTATTGTTTATTTTGTTCCATAATTTTGTATTTTTCTAAAGTAACGATTTTCAATAATAATCTATTACAGGAATAGTCTAATAAAGTAAGTTAATGGTAATGGTAAGTTTGACTTGTTGAATCAGTTGTTACAAATATTTTGACGGTAGTGCGAGTGTTTCCAGTGGTTATAAAGAGGAAAAATCGTGCTTCTGAACCCTGACGTTAAACACACACTAGACTATAACTCCAGTTCTTTCAAAGTCTAATATATCGCGCAGGTAGTAATTGAAGACAATAAACGAACGCTATTAACGAAAATATAACGAACTGTTTTCTATAACTATTTAATCGTGCCTGGTCTATTATAAAATCACAGTATATAAAAATATCAAAATATACATGTATCTTAGATATAACACAATAAAATATAAAACGAAAATATCTAAGTCTGAATCTAAGACGGGATAATAACAACAGTACGATTAACATAGGCTAACCTAGTTGGCTGGCTGGAGCCTGTGTCGTTTTCGGTAAGACATTCGACCGCGGATCAGTATGTACGGGATTCAAATCCTGATCGCGTCCATCACTAACATCCCTTCTGAGTGATGAAACTGACGTTAAAATTAGCTTCTATAGGTCCGCCCTGCTGTGACTTACTCCATTTCTAACACTTTTCCGATATACTTTCTTGCGTTTTTTAACAGATCGGTCATTAATCCGCGAAAATAGAAAATAGGGACTGATTGAGAAGGAGATTACAAATAAAACGGTCGTCAGAAAGAGCACGATTGAGCTCTATCTAGCTGACTACTGGAAACACGGAAACATAGCATCATAGGATCGTAGAAACGTTGGGGATAATAAACATAAATAATGAAAATAGCATTGAACTGTAAAGAGCAAGAACATTACGGACTAAGTAAAGCAGAAACTAAAGATTTGTATAGCTAAGAGTGCATTAAAATTAAAACCGGACACAATAGTAGGCCTACAGGCCGGACTAATATTGGTATATAACACCTGAAATATCAGAGGTTCTACTGACTTAAAGACATTATACAACTGCTAACATAAACATAGACAATCATTTCCAAGAATCAATTAAATGTTGTTTGTATATTTTGTTAAAAACTGATTCAGTGGAACAGGTTCTGATTTCACTGGGGATATCATTCCATATTGTACAGTAAGAGTTTACAAAGGAATTGAAAAAAGATCTATTGGATTGTTTATGAAGGTAATTAGTTGATTTAGTGCGAGTAGGATAACTATGACCAGCCTGATTTAAGCAGAATAGATTGGCCGTAGAAGAGGGAACAGAATTGGAAGAATTTAAGCATCTGAAGATGATTATAGAGATTCGTAAATTTTCGTAAGATGTTAACTGGGAGTGCGTTGTAGTTAGGATAAAGTCGTTAAACATTATAATATCTATCAACGGAAGGAGAGAGAACTATGCTTAATTTCAAATTTCAAACGCCCAGCAACAGAAGTACAATCCGCTACAAGTAAGTACATAATGAATAAAACCATTGTAAGTAAATCATACAATAGGTGCATAAAATTGAAACAGACATAACGAATGGTGCAATTAACAATACCAATACTATTCAATCGGTCCCTAGTGAGAGCATTGCTCTATCTATCCAGAAGGAGGAGGTGGTTCGTTTATCTGCGCGTCAGTGAATAATGTAAAGTCACGTCGGATCAGGTTAGTACTTGGAAGGGTGACGGGTGACCGCTTTGGGAGGTCGATTGTTGATCATTTTGAAAGAAATACTTTACAGGGAATTTGAAGGTTAATCTTAAGTCCGCGCTAGCTGAAATCGATGCGCAAAGAAAAGCAAAGATTACTAATAACCATGGAGAGAAATATCGAAAAAGAGAAACTACGCAAGATAATTATGTAAACGTGTCCGGTACGTAAACATAAGAACATAACAGAGATAACTGTTCTTAGTATCAGCACTTAAAGCATGAGACAGAAATAAAGGACGGTTTTTAATTCCACTATTCATCGTCCATTTAAATAAAGGTTACGCAGCAGCAGCCTTAATTTCAGGAGCTGTAATCATCTTTATTTATATTTTTACTTTATTTTATTATTTCAAATTATTGTTATTATAATTTTTATTATTCGTATCCCGACCCTGGTTAAACTGGGATTTAAGGGAATATGATGATGATGATTTCATTATTTAAAATCACAACTTAATAAGATGAAACAACAACAACAATTGACATTACATAATGGTATTGGGTTTCTTGAGGAGCCCTTCTTTAGGCTAGCAGGATACCAACTGCTTAATATACACCACAATACATAACAGTTTGAACATCTCTCTCTCTCTCTCTCTCTCTCTCTTAGTGCACTGCCCACTGGCAGATCCATGGTATATAACGCCTCAACTCTGTCTTCCGCCTTCCTCTTCATTTCCACATACGAGTGGGTCTTTAAATCATCTAACATATACTTGGTTTAGTTGCTCGTCAATAATCGAAGTTAAGCAATATCGGCCTCGATTAGTACTTTGTGGGTGACTACCTTGGAAGACCGAGTGTTGACAGCTTTGCATGAAAAAATCCCAGGGTGATGGAAGGTTATTCTTAAATCTGCGCCGGCTGCAATTGATGCGCCATCAAAAGGCAACGATTGCTAATAACCATGGAGAGGAAGGAGGAAATGGGTGTTAAACAAGCATCTATGTTTCCATATACCCAGTGTGGCTTATGCTATAAAACTAAACATTACTTTTCATACATGATGATCTGATGTAGTTTCATTATATCAGTAACTAGTTTTCATTAGAACAATATTGCAAAGGTTCACAATTACAATTACAGTAATCGTATTAAACCATAATAAAGTTTATCCGTTTAAAAATAATGTTTCAAGTCAAATCACTTATTATTAATAATAAACTGATTTAACAAGTCACGACTACATAAATAGATATATAAACAATCAAAACTAAACGGAATGATTATTAAGAAATTCTAATCGAATATAATCCATTGTAATATCAGAATGCCTTAGTTCAACAAATCAAAGTAATACAGAATACAAAAAAAATACAACTGTACACTATAGATTTATTGTAGAATATAGTGTACACTATATTCTTCCAGAATACTTATGTAAATCAGAAATCAAATATATCAAAAACCGATTATTTACAAATTAAATAAAACATAAATCAATTAAAACACAAATCTAAACAATATGTACGATGATAAATTAAAATCAGTAATTTATGAATTGGTAATATTAACTAGAATGAACTAAAATTCTGATATCACCTAATCACTGATCAACAGGCAATGTCAGGAACGTTATCACTTGATCAACAGGTGATGTCAGGAACGTTATCACTTGATCAACAGGCAATGTCAGGAACGTTATCACTTGATCAACAGGTGATGTCAGGAACGTTATCACTTGATCAACAGGTGATGTCAGGAACGTTATCACTTGATCAACAGGTGACGTCAGGAACGTTATCACCTGATCAACAGGTGATATCAGGAACGTTATCACCTGATCAGTGATCAACAGGTGATAGATCCCCGGACCTCAGGAACAGGTAGGATATGATGGTGCTACAGATTTGATTGAGCCCATCTCACTTATATCCTCGCCTAGGAAACAAATGACCCGGGTTCAATGCTCATGTCAGTCAACAACAAATGGATATATCAGCCTAGAACCTGGAAGATTAATCAAGTATCGGCGCTAGTAGAACACAGGCGTCATCAACATCAACAACACGATTAATCATCGAAAGAATTCTAACAACTGTCTAGCACATGTAGAGCAGTGACACGTCATCAGTGATGGTCAGAAATATAAGTTGGATATATAATAGTCAATATATATATATATATATATATATATATATATATATAATATATACATGGCATATATATACAAAGTATATATATATATATATATATATATATATATATAATATATATATATATATATACAGTACATATATATATATATACAGTACATATATATATATATCTTAGTGCACTGCCTACTGGCAGGTCCATGGTACATATGGTACATGTTATATATATAGTATATATATATATATATATATATATATATATATCTATATATATATATATATATATGTATATATATTATATATATATCTAATATATCTATATATATATATATGAATATATAGTATATATATATATATATATATATATATATATTATAATATATATATATATATATATATAATATATATATATATATATATATTGGATCCTGATATAATAATTATTATATTACATTATATCAGAGTCCAATGTATATATTTGACTCTGAACACTGCTGAAACTGCTGCTATGACCGTGACTCTGTTTAAAAAAAATTTCGTTTAAGAAATATATGCAAATCTAGAACAATAAATTTTACTCTGTGTTTATACGCAAGTCTTGCGTTCTAGCATGAGGTTATAAAAGACTACACTTCATGATTGTACAATACACGGAATGCAGGCAACAAAAGAAACGAAGTACAGTAAATCATTTTCAGACTAACTAAAATATACGCTGCAACTAAAATCACATTTCACTAGAACAATACAAATATGAACGCAACCAGTTCAGATCATATATGTACAAATCGTAATCACATATCACAACTGGGGCAGGATTTAGCGCTGTTGATCTAGCAACGAGTCAGTAAACGAAGTTAAGCTACGTAGGGCCGGATTAGTACATGGATGGGTGACCAACATGGAAGACTAAGTGTTGACAGCTTTGAATTAAAAAAAAATCCCCAGGGTGTTGTGTTGGAAGGTATAGCAGCAATGAACAATTGTATAAAACCGAATTTTAGGAATTTACTTCCAAAATATTGGTTGCACTGTATTTTAAGAGACAACTCATAACATAAAGAAGTATATTATACAAAATACTTCTTGAATACTATATATATCTCTCAGTGTAGGAATACTATATATATATATATATATATATATATATATATATATATATATATATCTCAGAGCAATGCTACTGGCAGGTCCATGGTATATAACGCCTCCACTCATCCATATCTTCCGTTTTCTTCTTCACGTCCACATACGAGTTGAATCATCTAAATCATGATTGATCATCTAGCAGTTCATTCATACAAAATACTTATTCAACATTCTTATATACATGATGATATAATAAATTTATACAAGTGTCCTGTTTGGCTCCAAGGAGTTAACGTGAATCAATTCAGTTAATTTAACGTAAACCATGTGTAGCTCGGTGTGGTTAATGTATTATGGAATACTCTAAGAAGAAAGATAAAATATTAAGTAATAGCATTCTATATAGGCCTAATATTGCATAAAATAGAGACTTATACAAAATTAGGCAACAGTTCTACAGTTCTACATTAGCTTGAATACCAAATGCATACGAAGGATATAAACGAAGTCACTGTGGTATATTATACACTGGCTTGAATACTATAAACAGGGGGATATAATTCAAAGTCAATGTGGTATATTATAAACTGGCTTGAATTCTATAAACAGGACGATATAATTCAAAGCCAATGTCTTATATATACTATACATTGGCTTGCATACCATTTACACATAAGGGATATACATAGTATGAAGAACCTATGGTATATAATACACTCTCTTTAATACCATATACATAAGGAATATAATACAAAATCACAGCATATATATTCTACATTTAAATTTGATACAATACATGATAGAGAAAATATGACACAATTTCTAGCAATACTCTAACATCAGTCAATCTGGAATTTATGCATTTTCAACAAAGCATAATGCAAAATGCTACAGAGATTTAAGAACTACTAATAGCAAACTAATCACCTCGCAACCTGATAAAGTACACGATCGGTGTGAATGGCTAGACTTCTAATAATCAATAGATCAGCAGTTGTATAAGAACAGCTGCAGAGCCTAGTGGACAGCAAATCAGCTTTTGTTTATTTCATTTTTTTCATTTATGAAACATGATTTTTACACACACATGGATTAGGCCTCAACTACGTGATTAGATATCAAACAGTAGAACAATAAAGAAAAAAATTGTTTGTTCTAACAGAACGGTTAGATTAGAACAGAGAATTATGTTCATATAACACAGTTACTCTATAGCAAGACTTTCCCCGTGTTGTATCCAGGTTGTTTGAAGAATTAACCAAACGGTGACTGCACGTGTCGTAGAAGGCAACTAAAGCACTAAGATCCGAACCAGTGAACGCCTAGGCTCTAGAAATTGCTACACAAATTGAAACAAATGGAAAAGTCTCAAATAGGGGATTGACTGATGATATGATGTAGGGCAGAGAGGATTTGAGACAGTCTATTCGTATCCCGACCCTAGTTAAACTTGGATTCAAGGGAAGATGATGTCTATATATAGCAAGACTAACACCTTATGCTAAAGCTAGGAATGTAATTCATTAATTATATTCTCTCTTGATGCACTGCCTACTGGCAAGTCCATGACATAGAACTCCTTTACATATTTCTATCTTCTACCTTTCTCTTCATATCAACATATGAACTAGTACTCAAATCATCCAACATTCCAAGTCTTGGTCTTCCTCTAATCTTCTTTAGTTAATAATTATACTTAAAAATTTCTATAGTTAAAAATTTATATAGTTAAAGAGTTAAAAATTTATTAGTTATAGTTATAGAGTTAAAATTTCTATAGTTAAAAATTTATATAGTTAAAGAGTTAAAAATTTATTAGTTATAGTTATAGAGTTAAAATTTATAGAGTTAAAAATTTATTAGTTACAGTTATAGAGTTAAAATTTATAGAGTTAAAAATTGAAATATACTAAATTAAACTCTTAATACATACATAAAAAAGACAGATCAAATTACCCTCACGCAAACGTTGACTTAACGACAGACGTGTTTCCTAGCAACTAACAGTCGCCTTAGAGACCTGATATCTACTGAGACTCTTACTTACAACTAGGCCACGCTTGATTTGTACGGCATAACATTTTCATAGTTCTGACGGATTCCTGAAATTTTCTGGTAGAGTTGACGAAAGGTAGGCCTATCCGTAGCTTTGTACTCCCAACACTCATTCATCAGCCCGTAGATGATTGGAGGACACATTGAGGGACACTCGAGCCTTCCACCTCGATCAAGCATCTGAATCACCTACGTGTTATATCATCAAACGATATATATATATAGATATTTAATAGGATCAAACTATCAGTCAATCAATCAATAAATATATATATATATATATATATATATATATATATATATATATATATATATATATATATATATATCAATGAATCAATCAGTTAATCAATTATTCGATAAATCAATCAGTCAATTTATCTCCCAATGAATCAAACAGTTAATCAATCAATTTTCAATAATATATCAATCAATTAGTCAGTCAATCATAAGTCAGTCAGCGAGTCAGTCTGTCAGTCTGTCAGTCAGTTAGTCAATTAGACAGTCAGTTAATCAGTCAGTCAGTCAGTCAGTCAGTCAGTCAGTCAGACCATTCATTCATTTATCTATCCATCAACCAATCAACTAATCAATATGTTAGTCAACAAATTATTCCATTAACAGTCATTTAAAGCAATCAATAATATATTGCACATCATAATGACACAATCATTTAAGTTAGTGTAATAATATATCTCTTTTAATTCAATAGATCTTCATTAGTCATTCAATTAACGAAGGTAGAGCTTATTTTAGTACAATCCAAATTTGCATAGGAGAGGATTGGGAACTTCTGAGTGATTTTCATATATTTTTAAAATCAGTAATTGAACAAACAGTTCTAGATTTAACCTGCCCAATCTCATATACAGTAATGGTACGATTACATTAATATTAACAACAGTAATGGTACAGTTACACTAAGACTAACAACAGTAATGGTACAGTTACACTAAGACTAACAACAGTAATGGTACAGTTACACTAAGACTAACAACAGTAATGGTACAGTTACACTAAGACTAACAACAGTAATGGTACAGTTACACTAAGACTAACAACAGTAATGGTACAGTTACACTAAGACTAACAACAGTAATGGTACAGTTACACTAAGACTAACAACAGTAATGGTACAGTTACACTAAGACTAACAACAGTAATGGTACAGTTACACTAAGACTAACAACAGTAATGGTACAGTTACACTAAGACTAACAACAGTAATGGTACAGTTACACTAAGACTAACAACAGTAATGGTACAGTTACACTAAGACTAACAACAGTAATGGTACAGTTGCGTTAAGACTAACAACAGTAATGGTACAGTTGCGTTAAGACTAACAACAGTAATGGTACAGTTGCGTTAAGACTAACAACAGTAATGGTACAGTTGCGTTAAGACTAAAAGTAGTAATGACACAGTTGGATTAGGACGGGTACAGTTAGATTAAGACTAAAAACAGTAATGATAGAGTTACAATAAAAACACCGTCTTCACAATAAAAGCATTTCACTCATAAAATTTAAATGAATTTACTAAATTTTAAATTTAATTAATTGTTTATTTTAGTTAAATTAATCCAACTCAAGCTAAACCACCGACTTGGAATTAGAAGGAAAATATGTGTTGCCATCAACTACAGAATCCGAGAGGAAAGATTGAATTTAAGAAAGAACTTGAATGAAAAATGAATAGACCATGAATAAACTGCATATGTTACAAGATGTTACAAAGCAAGAAGGAAGGCAAAAGGAAGGGAAACTGGCCACTGGATCCAGCCAGCGGCGAAATCGGTAAGATATTCGACCGCCAGTTCAGTATGTGCGGGGTTCAAAACCTGGGCTAGTCCGACAATGACATGGTTTTCAAGTTAGGAAAATGACGTTAACACTAGCTTTACCAGCTTTTTAGAGGGATAGGCAGATAGATAGAAACCTAGATTGATTGATAGATAAATTGATTGATTGATTAACTGATTGATTCATAGATAGAAAATCAGATTGATTATTGATCGTTAGATGATATAAAACTACAGATAGAAACAGAGATAAAGAGAGGTCTCTTTATCTCTCTTTCTATCTGTAGTTCTCTGTCCAGAGAACGAGAGAGAAAGAATTATTGCTATGGTATTTACCTGCGAGCCATTTTTTTCAGCATAAGGCTGTTCACCCAAGGAATACATCTCCCACATCGTTACCCCAAAACTCCAAACGTCACTCGCACTGGAAAACGTTCCATAGTTTATTGACTCGGGGGCGTACCACTTCACCGGCCACTTTCCCCCATGAATAGCCTGGTAGTAGTTGTTAGTACCCACGGCTCTTGACAACCCGAAATCGCCAATTTTCACCTGCGACTTTCCTACCATGAGAATATTTCTCGCAGCAAGATCTCGATGCACCAGGTTCTTTTCTTCGAGGTACATCATTCCCTTGGCCACCTGCGATGACCAGGTCTGCTGGTCGTAGTCTATGTCGATCTTCTCCGGATAGTCAAGCAAGAAGTCGAGCAGAGATCCCATCGGCAGAAGTTCCTGAACGAGCATGAAGCTCTCAGCCTGACAGACTCCGATCAGCTTCACGATGCACGGGTGATCGAGACCGACCATTACCTGTGCCTCGCGAAGAAAGCCCTCTTTTCCGGCAGTGTGCTCCTGATTGAGTGTCTTTATCGCAACCTGGATCTTTTGTCCAGAAGGTGCTAGCCAGGTGCCTTGTAATACTGACCCAAATTCTCCCTGACCAAGTTCTGCTCCTATCTCGAGGTTGGTTCTCTTGAGGACCATGGGTTCAGTGGCAGTTGGAGGTCGGTCTCTGGGTGGTAAATCAAGCGGAGCAGACTTACGAGTGTGAGGTCGAATCTGAGATATCGTACCTCCCGGGGCCAAGGCGTAATTTAGCTTGCATATAAGTCCATCTCGATATTGAGAGTAAAATTCGACTAGATGTTCCAAAGTGAGAAAAATAGGGCCGTTGTTTATGCAGAACACCTTTCCTTCTCCGAATGACTCGATGACATAGCTTTTCTTCTTTTGGAGTTTTCCGTGTCGAAAACAAACATTTAGGACGAATTTCTTTGCATCGCTGTGACTCGGTCGAACGAGAAAAAGCCCGTCGTAACCACTGTGTGCGGCTAGAAGCTCGTTCGCCTGCTCTCTGTCAATATTCTCGTGAAACCACTGGGATCTCACTGTGATCGCCGGGCGAGGTTTGTAATTGTCGATAGCTTCCACGCACCGAGAATGTTGAAATTCCATCGCAAGCTCTACTGGTGTCTTCAAAACAAAATTGCGAATGCCAGTCATTGCATTGGCTTCTAGCAACGCTTTAACGCAATCTGTGTGACCTCGCTGAGTGGCAACGTGTAGAGCAACATCTCCAGTGCTGTTGCTTCTCATCTGCGGATCAGCGTTGCCCTTTCCTAGCAACGTGGTAACGATACCGGGAAAGTTGTACATGCACGCAATGTGCAACGCGCAAGAAAAGTTGTTATCGACGGCAGTTACGGATGCACCAAGATCTAAAAGTGCCTCGACTACTTCTTGCATTCCGTATTTACATGCAAGATGCAATGCAGTACTTCCCCATCTATCACGATCATCAACGCCTGGTGCGAGCTCTTTGTTGGCGAGAATTTTCGAGACAACTTTGCACTGGCCATTTCTTATGGCATCATGCAAGACATTGTTGTAACCATGACTTATAGAAACAGAAGGAGGAGGCGATCCTTGAGGAAGCGGTACTCCTAGCACTTCCTCGATTAGGCTATTTTCTTTTGACAGTGCATCCACTATGTTATTAATGCCACTGAACTGTTCCAATTCGTCTCGCTCAGAGGATATTGTATCTAGACTATATCGACCGTTTGGTTGCAATACAATTTGATAATGATAGCATACATCATCTTTTGTCAAGTAAGACAGTTTATACTCTCCTTTGCAAGTTACGCTAGGTCGAATTAAGAAAACGACTTTATTTTCTGACGCAGAACTGCTTCCATTCTCAGTGGCCGATTTCTTCTTATTTTTATTTTCCTTTCCCGTTAAAATATTTTTTGAGCTACCCAATTTAACTTTAGCTTGGTAACCCTTTAGCTTAGTTTCAGCCGCATTTCGACTAATCAGATCTTCATGGTACCAGCAGAAGTTACTGTAGAATTTCTTCCGGGTTATAAAATCGCTTTGTAGAGCATTCTGGATGTCCTCATCGCTGGAGTGTTCGTTTAGAGGGCCGGATATTTGTTCCTGCTTAGAGCTTTTCTTTTTAAAAAAGTTCATTTTAATCTACTTAATTGCAAAAGCAGATTGCAAAAAGAAAATTTGAAATTAAATAAGAAAATTATCACTCTATAAAACTTTTTTGTTTACAAACAGTTGAACGGAAATACAAAAACTTTTACAAATTAAAACAAAAGTGGAACCTTGATATTCTCTCCTTTTAGCAAAGCAGCAGCAACAACAAGATTTACATTTATATTTTCGTCGGTGACAAAATCAAGCTATATGTATCCAAGACCACGCTGAACGAACAAAGAAATGGTAAGAACGGTGGTAATCCAGTATCCAAAAACAAGTGAAAAGATTAATGATTAATCGAACTCAAAATTAGTTATCAACATAATAAGTAAAATATGCACGTACAGGCCCCGATACATTGTTATACGTGGTATCACTGAAAACATCAAATTGAATCAAACCCTTCCAATATTTAAAGGACAGTAGTAATATTATAGCCCTTTAAAATATCAAATGTATTGTCATTTCAGGTTATTTCTATAGCTACATGCAACCTAGGTATAAAAAAGCTGGTAAAGCTAAGGTTAACGTCAGTTTCCTCACTCGAAAGCGATGTCAGTGACGGTTGTGCCCAGCGGTCGATTATCTTACCGACTTCGCCACAGGCTCCAGCCTGGTAACTGGTAAGTACGTAACTGTTAGCAGCAGTAGAAATTATTTTAGCAGACTACATGTATATAGTCTGCCAATTAATATTTATCCACTCCTAGAAGAAAAGAATAATGACAAACAGTTCAGTAAGTATGCCGGCAATCCAAACTTCGAAAACTTTATTAGTTCAAGTCATCACGTTCACGTCCAATTTAAAATAATCAATCAACGAAAGATTATTTTGTTACTTGAATCGTTGGCACTAGGCCCTATTTTACTTTAAGCATATAAGACTTAGGCCTATAGGCTTAGCCTATCTGCATAGTTCCAGACTTGTAGCCCTCAACCTGGTTTGGTCTCAAGACGCTGGAGGCCGGGTTTTCCCGGACTTGTTCTCGAAGTTCATTCAGTTGAATAGGAATTCTTAGATCTTAATTGGAATTGGTTTTAGTCGAGATCTTGAGCTTTAGCCTTTAGAGTCTCGATCTTGGTCGAGGTCTCGAGCGACTGGACTGAGGTATTTGCGAGCTCACTGCATAGGCCATTCTTTTGACCATTTTGAAGAAGGTACGAATAGGCAATCGGCATTTAGGCTATAAATGTACTATGCTGCAGTATTAGCCTACATAAAAGTATAATAGTCTAACTCTTTTAATGCATTTTTCTCGCTGTTCGATTGTTGTACATTGCAAAGTAGGCTATAGGCAACAGCCTACAGATTAATATATCGAACATAGGCCTACAGTATAAAGGCTATATATATATATATATATATATATATATATATATATATATATATATATATATATATATATATATACATACATGTATACATGTATACATGTATATATATATATATAATTATATATATATACATACAGTATACAGCATACTGTATAAATATATATACAGTATATATATATATATAGGCCTATATATATATATATATATATATATAGATATATATTATAGATATAAACACATCTAACATATATTTATGTATGCAGGTATGTATACATACATTCATATAGATATATATATCTATATATAACTATATTATATACTATATGTATGTATGCAATTATATATATCTATATATATATATAGATTTATATATATACATGAATATATTACATATGCTATATATATAATATATATATATATACAGTATATATATACATGTATAATAAATACATATATATATATATATATATATATATATATATATCTATATATATGCATATATATATGTATATATATATATATATACATGTATACATATACATGCATATATATATATATATGTATATATATATATATATATACATGTATATATATATATATAAATATATATATATATATATACTGTATACATTTATATATATATATATATATATATATATATATATATATATATACAGTGCTATAGTTGTCAAAAAAGAAATGGCGGGGCTATCGATAAAAAAAGCAAAGTTAGTCATTAAATATTTTAAGCGAAGGGGGGAGGGGGATAATTCACGACGAGCGCAGTAAGCCCGAGACTACAAGGTGGTCTTGAGGAAGAGCCTTGATTGGGTCCAGAGCTAAAACTCCTAGCGGAGGGCCAGGGGATCAAGCACCCTGAAGCCGATCTTTTTTGGCCACATAAATTTTAAAAACTCAATGTAGGCCTAAAGTCAAAGTCACTTTGTTATCTCAGATACAAGCTGATAAGATTTAGCACCTCATGCCTCTGAATTTATCGATCAGTACATATTTTCTTTCCTTTCGAAAAGAAATGATTGCACTTCAAGATACGCCTACCATTAGCAGAATATGAAGGCCTATTCTGAATGAAAATATGTAGGCATATTTGAATGCCTCAATAGCGTAGGGGTAACGTCATGAAGTTTTAAATGACAGATCATGAGGTAAATGCAACCCTCGTGGGTTCGAATCCCGGCCGTGTTGATCAGAGAGTAAAATCTCGGACATTCACTGTACTGGTTACACGGAAAATGGAATAAATATCCCAACGGTTTAAACATGTGGTATTACAAAGTGATAGATATCAACATAGTTGATATTCACTGTATATAGTTATATATACTTGTTTATACTTATATATACTTATATAATATATATACATATATACTCATATACTAATACTTATATATATATATATATATATATATATATATATATATATATATATATATTCACTATATATAGTTACTATTCACTATAATGCGTGTTTACTTTTTTTACTTTAGGCCTACTATGTGACTTGTTCTCTATTGCTTTAATAGTGGACATTTTACGCTACATGTAGCAGCATGACTGTATTCCACCTATAGGCTTGTATGAATTTTTTATTTGATCAACATCGATCATATTTGCTGATGTATAACTGTCCCTTTTTTAAAGATATTAAGCTATTTAAACGAAAAATGTCTAATATGTTCGGCAAAATCGGCTGCTAGTCAAGTCCTGCAACTTTCAAGAAACTCATTCAATTAGGTCTACTTGGTACGAGTTTATTGCAAAAGAATTTGTGTTATTGGTTATATACAAACAACCAGGACGCAACACGGGGAATATGCCCCGTGTATATATAGTATTTATACGGGGATTTATACCCGGACGCAGCCCCGTGTTATGAAATACACTTAATTAAATCAATTAAGCATAGACATATTTATTTGGAAAAACCGATAAACAGTTGCTGTAGCTTAGGGAACATTTATTTCATCTACGAATTATTATCTACTGAATAAAAGATTTTAATTCAGAATTTAAATTGTAATATTTAGTATGTTACATAAATAATTTTGCCTTACACAATGTAACATTAATCTAAAATTGATTTTAAACAAGATTCAGTGTTGAAGATAATACGAAATTTTTATTTCAAATAAAGAAGCATTCGAAATCATAACCAACGTTTCTTTAAAATATCAGATAAAACATATGGAAGTAAATACATGTAAGTGAATCCTCCTAATTGAAATAAATATCATGACGTCGGAAAGTTGAAGCTCAATGCAAGAAGATTGGCACTCGAGTTCAAGGCCAATAGTCGTTAACGTGTTTAAGTAAAATCTGATCTCGCAGCGCAGCGGGCAGTGGCAGAGCAATGATTCTCTGCACGACGTAACAGCCTCTGGAAGCTTCCACGACGGTTTTCCTGATCTATAGCACACATAGATGCTTGAGTGTCAGAGGAAACACGGCCCAATGGTTATCTGAGAGTTCAGGGCATGTCTTCTTGACGTCGTCGTTGGCGTGAATTCTCTCAGCTGCAAAAAAATCAGCAACAAAATTTTATAACATAATTTGGTCATAGGAGTAATATTAGAGTTTTGTGTAAAATTATGAACTTTACAGATAAAAGCTTGTAAAGCAATTTTTAACGTCAGATAACTCACTCGAAAGCGATGTCAATGAAGGGCGAGCCCAAAGATTTTAACCCCGCACATACTGATCCGTGGTCGAGTATCTCAGCGACTTAGGCATTGTCTCCAGCCAGAAATCTGTAGGCCTATAACATACCGATTCCGGAAAAAAATAATGGTTCGTGAATATGTTTGTAGTAAAGGAAAGTATGTTTAATCTCCAGATATGTAAATTAGCCATTGTGACGAAACTATAGTTATGAGCAAACAACACCAGAGTATCAATAATTCACATACCAATCACTCTAAACGTAAAAAACTGTTTAGGCTCCTTTCACTATATAGAATTCTCTCTTATTACAGCAATACCTTTTTAAATAGGTTACATTTCGACAAAAGCTACATATTTACACAAATAAACCAAAATTTTCGTTACAAATATTAAGGCCTACATAAATATTATCACTTTTTCGTGATTGTCAGTTAGCTAGAATCGGGATAAATTTTTCATTTCGTTTTAGAATATTTGTTCTTTCTGACGTTAGTTTTGGATCTTAGTGCTTTTACGCCCTTTTCGACACGCGTAGTCCTCGGTTGGTCCATTGTTCAGCAGCCTTTCATAAGTGGTAGAGTTACATATATTACTTAAGCTTTATTTAAAGAAATGAACATACTTAATATCTGTGGATTAAAGTGACAGTTTCCGGTGTCATAGAGTAGTCTGAGGACACGCAACTGCCATAGCTTCAGCAGGTGATCTCCAAACTTAGCTCCAGCTTCAAAAATGGCCGCCGGTAATCCAAACAATGTCTGTGGTGTTGAATCTCGATGTTCCTTTATGTACCTGATGCTAATCCTTGTCCCATTTATTACCAGCTGACGTAGGCTTTCACGGGTTTTGAAGGAGCTGTTAAAACACAAAACCAGAAACACATGGGACTATAATTCATAGATTTGGAGTTAGATAAATTTGCTACCATTAAGCATTTAAAAGAAACTAACATATAAATTCTGCCAGACAAACATAGCGAATTCCCTAATAATATATATGAATAGTTCAAGTAAATTTTTCACGCGAATTATTACAATTAATTAAATGACAAACTTAATCATTCAAAATATTTTTAGAACAAAATTCTTAAAATGAAAATCTAAAAAAGCAACCTTTCAAGTTAAAACATAACGTTATTACTAACAATAAATTTAGCTGTAGTCATTTATTAGCAAAGATAATGACGGTCAACGGCATCGGTTTATTACTGGCTGGAGCCAGTGGCGAAGTCGAACTCAACCGCGAATCAGATGGTGCGGGGTTCAAATCCTGGGTTCGCCGGTCACTGACATCGCTTTCGAGTGAGGAAACTGACGATAACCTTAGATTTACCAGCTTTTTATTTCCCACTCTCCACACAACACAATTTTAATGATATTATTAAATCATAAAACTTATCTTACCTATCAAATACGAGCAGAGCATCACTCAAATGAGCTTGTTGCTTGTCATCGCTCTGGTAGACTCTGGCTCCACAACTAATCAGCAGGTCGACGATACATGGACGAGCTGACTGTACCACGTACCACAGATGATTTCGTCCTAAGCCGCACTTTCATTCAATATCGGCCCCATAACATATCAGCATCTGAGACATCGCCAGTTTAGCGAGGCGACAGGCTGTCAACAGGGGCTGCTCAGCCTGGGTCTCTGTGATATTTATCTGGTTCACGTCGTCCGGTGAAAATAATTGTCCATTAGCGCTGGACGGTAGTGGATTAGCTCTTACGCTAGGTTCCTCGGAAATAGTAGATTGATCGAAAGGTCTGAGTAATCCTTTAGTGGAACTACTTGTCAATAGGGATATCTCTATAAAACGAAGGTAATTTATGGTCATATTGCAAGAGGATGCATCCTTACATGTGCAGGGGTTAACTATGTCCTCAAAGCTAGCGCCATTGCGTTCATTAAGAGATGGAATTCCGTTCGACATGTCTTCAGACTGCTGATCTCTATTGGTATTCCTCTTGATTGAGACAATATCCACAAAGTTGTGAAAATCAGCAGCATCAATGGGAAACTTGTTCACTAGAACAGAGTGCTGGTGCGTGTACACATCCATGAGTGGAAATAGTTTTCCAAAATTTCCTCTGGCCAGCAGCATCTGCAAATGAAATTTAAGAATGAACTATATAAGTAAAATATTTCGTAAAATTCAATGTAGGCCTACATATTATAAATGATAGCCAAAATACTGCTAGGTTGTCCAGTTGATACCACACGATTTCCGGTACAAGGACATGGTTTCTAATCCCATTGAAAAATCATCTATGACAGTACAGTTGTGGTAAGCTATAAAATAATATACTTAGCGATTTTTATATCTATCTGAACTACTATTTAACTTGAACTATACCCTTACTAATACCAATATATAAAGTATTTTGGCTGACTTATGTGCTAATCCGATTGCTTGTTGGTATTTTGTTGTCAGTGAAATATTAGGTGCATTGTTTAAATGCAATGCTCTATCTGTCAGTAATCGGTTATCGAGCAGGAGACTGAAGATAGACATAGCTTTGGCTTATTTAAAAAAAATCTGCTTAAGATAAATACTTAACGAGATTAATATCATTTATTCGCTGCATTTATCACTCTCGAGCGATGAAGCCGAGGTTAGTGTCTGCTTTAGCCCACCGCATTTTAATTCAGAAGGCATCTGCTTGGATTTATTTTGACAAGAACTCTATGCTCCGTGTGATTTTTAGTCAACACAAGAAAAATTTTCATCGCTCGCGCCGAGTTTACAAATTAAATTTTAAATTTATCTAACAAATAAGCATAATTTACTTACAGATCTCAGATATTAAAAAAATAACATTGGACTGAAAAAATCTATAATACTATGACGAGAAATTTGACTTACCCACACGATAACGACATTCTCAAAATTCAATGCAAGCGACAAAGCGGTTACGCCATTGATTGTGGTATTAACATCCACCCCTGCTTCAAGTTAAAAATATTTTGTATAGCTCCTAATAAATAATGTATAGTCTTGTTTGAATTCAAGTAATATCACAAAGGATAATTTTCGGAGAACTGGCCTCTCCTTATTAGTTTTTCCATTCAACCAGTAGAATGACAGAGTTATATGTGGTTAAATTCTAGCTAATAATAATTGTGGGTGATTAGTGGGATGGATTTAACCTTGTCGAAAAATGCAGTCTACAACGAATCTGGATAATTATTAAAACATAACATGATCCAAAATAAAAAGTCACAAAGCCGGTGTTTAAAATTGTTTCCGGTCATAATCGCTATATTTTAATGTAAAATTTATAATTAAATACGTCTTATTTCCTAAATTTATATTATGCAATAATAAAACTTAAACTTATATA